>SNQJ01S0054870.1:38795-55709 GCA_010110895.2 Picea sitchensis | reverse complement strand
TACAGCAATATACTTGTTCCTAGGAATCGCATGCATAAAACTCAAAATATAAAGAGATTATAATAATGCATTTGGTTACCCATCACTAGTAATCATCTATTGCTTAAAGAATTTAAAGATATGCAAACATTCAACACATTACATAGATATTACCATGGTTCACCCCTCCTGGCCTATGTCCACAAAGATTTGGCTCTTGTCTCTTTTATTATAGTAGTTCTTGATCTCCCTTGTGCCACGTGCTTACAATTCTCCACAAAAGTGGATAAGATCTATGAGAGGTGAACTAGATCACACTAGGCTCTACAGCATGCGGTCTAATCCTTAGATCTACCTTCCCTCATTTATTTTCATGCTCAAAAGCTTACAAAACTCAATTCATACAATTCAAAACCCCTCACATATCACCAACAACAATACTCAATAAAAATCCCAATCCTCACAAAAACTAACATTAAATCAATAATGACAACAACAACCAACAACAGCAGCAACAACCAACCCTATATGATACTTTTGTATCTATATTTATACATTTCGGTCTCTTTATCCACTTACAGAATATTACCAAAACTGTAACCCTTCTTATGCTATGTTTTTCTCCCATGCGCGTTTTGTTCTTCCTCCAACAGTTGCTTTCCTCTATGCACGCTTTCTTGCATTCGCGTGTGCTAATCTTTTTCCAGTTGTCACTTCAGTTTCCTGCACGCTTTCTTTCCCATGATCATCCTTCTTTCCACTTTGGCCTAGTGACAACAATATTCCTATTTCTTCATGCGATTTTGGGCCATGTGGAGGTTATCCTTCAGAGCCGCTAGAGTGGTTGTACTTCTTTGCAACATTGTATCAATAGATTGGACCTTGGATGTGATAGGAAGATAGGTAGTGATTGTCAGTGGTATTTGTCCATACACCGCTTCATATGGGGTCATTTTAGTGGTTGTTTCATAAGAATTATTGTACCACCACTCTACCAAGGGAAGCCACTGCACCCACTAATATTGCTTGTCTGAAGCAAAACAATGCAAGTATATTTCCAAACATTTGTTGACTAGTTTTGTTTGGTCGTCATACTGGGGGTGATAAGTTGTTCTCATGTTCAATTGGGTGCCCTGCAATTTAAACAACTCTTGACAAAACATGTTGGAGAAAGTTGGGTCACGATTAGAGACAATAGAGGTTGGCATGCCATGTAGCCTGAAAATCTAACCAGGGAAGACTTGTGCTATGAGTGTTGGTGTGAAAGGGTGAGGTAAGGGACAAAAATGAGCATACTTGGAGAGGCGATCAACCACCACCATGATGGTAGGCTTGTTCTCGGATTTAGGAAGGCCCACTATAAAATCCATGGAGATTTCGGTCCATAGAGAAGCTAGAATGGGTAATGGTTATAGGATGTCTAGAGAATTTACCATTTCACCTTTATTACGTTGGCACACCTCACATTCTGTGACAAATTGAAGTATATTTTTCTTCATGCCTGCCCCAAAAAAAGAACGATGAGCATGCCCATATGTATTTTGGAAGCCTGAATGACCCTCTATAGCTGAGGAGTGAAACTCATTTAAGAGTCAGGACTTGAGTGTTGAGCAAGGTGAGAGAACCAGGTGATCCTTATATCAGAGAATATTATCCTTCCAAGTGTAGCGAGTGGGAGAATTAGGGTCCTTCTGAACACACTGAATTAATTTGGAGGTAGTATGGAGTGTTAGCCACTCTTGGCGCACTTCTTCAATTCAATCAAGGACTGGTAAAGATAACACAAAGAGGGAGTCCTCTTCCTCTTGTTGTATTTACAATGGATCTAATACTATGTTATATTTTCCCTTTTTGTAGATGATTTCATAATCATAACCCAACATTTTTGTCAACCACTTATTTTGTTCTGGGGAGGATAGTTGTTGCTCCAAAAAATGTTTCAGGCTATGGTGATTTGTTTTAATCTGAAAATGATGTCCCAAGATATATGGTCTCTAGGTGTGCACTGCATGGAGAATGATCTTCATTTTGTTTTCATACGTATATAGACTCAAGTTACGACCACGCAATGGTTGGCTAGTAAWTAACAAGGGTCGACCATCTTGGGTTACAACTGCACCTATACCCTTTCTTGGAGAACTCAATTCCATCAAAAAGGTTTTGTTGAAGTCGGGAGCTGCTAGGATAGGGTTCATGCACATGGACCTCTTTAATTCTATGAATGATTGCTCAACAATAGGTATCCAATGAAAGGACGTATTATTAAGGAGGTCATTCAAGGGATTAGAAATTTTTCCATAATTGTTGACAAATTTCCTTTAATAGTCTGAGAGACCCAGAAAACCTGTAATGTCCCCCACCTCTTGTTAAAGAGGTATCAAGGAGACTCAGTGGACTAGGTATCCCCACTAGGCCATAGTCCCACACTAAGGGGAGAGGTCAACTAAACTAAGGTTATATTCTTAAGTTGACTTGATGAAAAGGTAAAAAAGGAGTATGGATAACTCAATGAAGGAATAGAAGAGATGGAGGAGTTAACCCTATGGGTTAACCTAAATCAACAACAAAATAGAAGAAAAAGTATAAATAGAAGGTTGGGGCACACCTGTTAGTCATTCTGGATTTTGGTAATTGTTTGTTCTTGCTCTTGAGCATACAGTTTGGGAATTTTGTTGTTACAAACCCTTGTGAGCAACTCAGTGGTGAAAGATTAACTCACCTTGTTCCAAGATTGGTCTCAAGGATGAAATATTCCACCCACACCATTCTACACTCACTCATCAGTTCAAGAAGATAGCAGGGCCATACAGTTCAGGGATTTCCAACAAGGGTGCACCATCGATTGAAGAGGAGTTCGATCCAACCATTCAGGAGAGCCTGGGGGAATTCCAACACATGGGTTCTATTTGTAGGTCCTCAACCATCATTTTAGAGGTTTTCCTGAGGAGATGTCATCATCATATCTATAGCTACAGATTGGGATGGCTTTGAGGCAAAGAGGACGTTCTGTGATTCAGTATTTCTTAGATCTAAGAAGTTTTATCTAAGATCTGGACCTAAAACTTCTCCTATGGAGTTTCCATAGCCCGATCTACCATTCTAGAGAGTTTCAGAGGATTTGGAGGTGTCCTTCATTTAGAATGACCCATTGAGTGATTCAAGGCTTCAGGAGGGTGCATAATGCATTAGGGTTTCAACCATTGACAGCGGAGGATTGAGTATTTGGGATCTAGACTTTCGGGAGAGGGTTCCTAGGTCCCGATCTATAGTTTGGTGGAGTTTGGTACAGTTTGAGAATCTCCTTCAGCCAGGCTGAATTATTAAGCTCTCTCAGCTAGCAGAACATACCACTAGGATGCTCCAGCAGCCCAGGGGGGCTTGAGCGTTCACCTATCATTGGCATCTTGAGGTTCCAGTCTATATCCAGCCTTTGGAGGAATATTTTGTATTAGCGGGAGCATTTTGTAGCAGATCATATCTATCTATAAAGGCCATCTGAAGATTGTTCCAGATCTGCTCTATATTGTATCTGATTCATGTTTTCCATAATAAAGGTCAGATCTATGTTTGTGCTTTCCATATCTTGAGTATATTTGTGATCTTGCATGTGTTGGATTGATATTGTATCAACACCATTTAAATAACTGGAATAACTCTAAGACGAAACTCCAATAACCACCTGCACAATAGTAATTATCAAATCAGTGGGAGTTAGTGGTCTCAAGCAAAAAAAATTGGCTTGGGATCATTACAGTGATATCAGAGCTTTGATTCTCCAAAACTGTGGAGGGATTGGTGCATGCAGAGGTACAGTGGAATCTTTATGGACAGAAGGAAGAAACCAACCAGTGAAACAGAGGCCAAAATGGAAGTGTCAGGGGATGACCATGAGCCTCAGGGCTTGGCCTTCTTGGCAGCTGAATTTGACAAGTTCCAGCGGACCCTAAATCTCACAGAGGGAAACTTGGTCCACCATTTACAGGCGAACTAGGAAACCAACCTAAGGGGACAGGCCAAAATCACTAAAACCTTGAAGAAGGTTGATGGGAATCTGAGGAAGATTGATGAGAACCAATCCCGAATAACCGATCTTTTGATGCAAATGACTCATCAAGAAAAGGACCCCGAGACATATGGGAACAAGGTGGGTAGTGGATTTGGTGGATTCCATGGTGAGATCAGATATAACCTAGAGAAATCTCCCAGATCCGAAGGAATCCAGAGAGGAGGCACGTCTAATGGGCAGATGGGTAGCAGGGCCAACACTAGGCCATACATGCCCATGTTCACAGATGAACATATAGGACGAAATCTGGGTAGCAGGGCTAACCCCAGGCCATACATTCCCACGTTCACGGATGAGTAGGTGCAACAGGAACAGGTGGATGATTTTGTTGAACAAATGGTACAATGTACTAAGGAGTACTACGGTTTGGATATGATGATTCAAAAGCAGATGTCCCTGGATTAGTATTGCCAACTCAAGTTTAGAAATAAGCCTAGGCCGAACCACAGGAGAAACTTTGAGTTTGAACGAAGAGCAGGGAAGATAGAGATTCCATACTTTGATGGTACGACCAAGATGACAGCACAAGCATGGGTGCAAAATATGGATACCTATTTGTAGCTTAACCCCATGAGAAATATGGAAGCCATCAAGTTTTCCACTATGTACTTAGATGGCAAAGCTCATGATTGGTGGTATCATGGACTCACCACACTAGGCCACAATCAAATAGTATCCTACCCAGAATTTACTCATAGGATCATTGATAGGTTTGATCAAGGGGATCCTGAGCTACGCTTCTGGGAGCTCACACAACTCAAGCAAACTAGCACGATTGAGGTATATATTGAATAATTTCATAGGTTGGCAGTGATGGTGCAAGACATTTCTCCAACCAGACTCATGATGCTCTTCACTGAAGGCTTGATGGAACCCTTGAAAGGTTGGGTCAAGGCTTTTAAGCCTACTAACCTATAGGATTCTATCTGGAGGGAGAGGGATCTAGGACCGGTTGCTAACCCAAAATTTATACCCATACCACCTCTTAAGGTTGGAGGAAGAGATCCAATGCCTCCAATGAACTAGGGAGGACGTGACCCCAGTGGTTTTGACAGGGGCCATAGTAGAGTGGATGAGAACAACAGGAGGGAGTTGAGGAGGAAGCAAATTTGCTTCACCTACAAAGAACCTTGGAATCCATCACACAAATGCATGGGTCAGGGTCAAGTGCACTACATAGAGGTCACTTCAGAGAATAAGGAGGAGGAGGAGATCGGCCAAATACAGAACATTGAGGCCGAAACGATTGAGATAGAAGAGGAAGAGACTGCAGTATAGGACAGTATGGCCACCTTGGCATCTATCAGTGGAGTGCCCAAGTACAACACCTTCCAAATGATGGGAGTCTTGCAGGGACAAAAGGTATCAGTTCTGATTGATGGAGGAGCCTCTCATAACTTCATTGATTCAGCATTGCTAAAAAGGAGGCATATACCCACAGTAGAGTTTGAAGGGTTCAAAGTGGAGGTAGCAGGTGGTAGCACTATGCCTTGTAACAGATACATTCATGGCATGAAACTTACCTTGGGAAGACATGAGCTGGTGCAGGACGTCTACTTCATGGACCTTCTAGATACCAACATCATCCTTGGAGTTCAGTGGCTCAACACATTGGGACCTATCACCACCAACTAAAAGAACATGGAGATGTCATTCACAGAGGAAGGCGACTGAAAGATAATGCTCCGGGGCATGATAGGAAATGTTTCAAAGGTAGTTATGGCCAAGAGGATGGAGGCCATCTTTCAAAGAGACGAGATAGTGTACGTAGCCGAATGCAAGATTTTAGCACATGTGGATGAGCAAGGAAAGGTTCACTACACCCCATAGATCCAAAAAATACTTGACAAGCACCACAAGGTGTTTGGGCCGTTTCCCCCAGGGGTACCACTAGACAGGGGGTTTGAGCATATTATTGAGCTAGAGGAGGGAGCCAAACCAGTCATTACCACACCATACAGACATCCCAAGAAGTACAAAGATGAGATATATAAGGCCATCAAGGAACTTTTGGAAATGGGGCACATCAGGCCAAGCACTAGCCCTTTCACTTCTTCAGTAGTGTTGGTAAAGAAGAAAGATGGCACTATGAGGATGTGCATTGACTTCAGGGCCTTGAATAAAAAGACAATCAAAAACAGGTACCCAATACCAAGGATTGATGAGATGCTAGACAAATTGCATGGAGTTGTCTACTTCACAAAGATTGATCTTCGTTTTGGCTACCATCAAATCAAGATGAGGGAAGAGGACATCTCAAAAATAGCTTTCAGGTGTCATTATGGCCATTATGAGTTTTTGGTGATGCCCTTTGGGTTAACCAATGCCCCAACGACATTCCAATCTTGTATGAACCATGTGTTGAACAAACAGCTAAGGAAGCCCCTGTTGGTATTTTTTTATGACTTGCTCATTTACAACAAGACATGGGAGGAGCATCTCAGGCATGTGAATCAGATCATGTCCATCATGGAGGCATAGTCACTATATGCTAAGGATTCCAAATGTGAGTTTGGGATGACAGAGGTGCTCTACTTGGGACATATCATCGAAGCAAAGGGGGTACAGGTACATCAGGAGAATATAACAACCATCATGGAGTGGCCTACTCCTAAGACACTCACAGAATTGAGAGGATTTATGGGCTTACGCACGTACTACAGGAAATTTGTCAACGGTTTTTCTTAGTTGTGTGCACCCTTGACCAATTTGACTAAGAAAGGAGCCTTCAAATGGAATGAGGAGGCTCAAATGATGATGGACAAGATGAAGAAGGTGATGAGCACGTGCCCCATCTTAGCCCTTCTAGATTTCAGCCTACCTTTTACCTTGGAGTGTGATGCCTCGGGAGAAGGGATAGGGGTCGTACTAATGCAGAATAGGCACCCTCTTGCCTATGAGAGTCGAAATCTCAAAGGTCCTGAACTACTTTACAACATATATGACAAAGAAATGTTGGCTATCATGCATGCACTAGCCAAATTCCGACAATACTTGGTAGGTGCATGGTTTGTGGTCAAATTAGATCATAATAGTCTCAAATGCCTACTGGAGCAGAAGGACTTGAATGAGAGACAAAAAAAATGGGTAAGCATGATAGAAGCCTACGATTTTGACATTGAGTTTGTCAAAGGGAAGAAAAATTTGGTGGTTGATGCATTGTCTAGGAGGCCATCCATCTTCGCCATGACAGGTGTATTGGTTGACTAGAAAGACCATCTGGTGATGGAGTATGCGAAGCATCAGTTTGCTTGTAAGCTATTGGATGGGCAGGTACAAGACGATAATTTCTAGATTATAAATGACCTCATCTACTACAAGGGTTGAATATTTTTGGTTCCTGGATCGGCCTTCAAGGCCAATATATTGTAGGCATGTCATGACTCACCGATGGTAGGGCACTAGGTGATCAGTAAGACATACAGGCAGGTGAGATAGAGGTTCTCATGGAAAGGCCTCAAGGAGGACATGATTAAGCACATCAAGGAGTGTACTACATGTCAGGAAAACAAGGATGAGCACACTCACCCAACAGGACCACTGCAACCCTTACCCATTCCTGAGCACAAGTGGGAAAGCATATCCATGGATTTCATCACCGGGTTGCCAAAGATGCAAGGGAAGGACTACATTTTTGTAGTAGTGGATAGGTTGGAAAAATTTGCACACTTCTTCACCATAGCTACTGACTTCAGTGTAGCACAGGTGGTCAAACTATTTTTTAGGGAGATTTTCAGGTTGCACAGCCTACCCAGAACCATTGTCAGTGACAGGGATAACACGTTCATGAGTACATTTTGGAAGGAATTGTTCAGATTAGTTGGTACGGCCTTGACCCCTATTACTAGCTATCATCCTCAGACACATGGACAGACTGAGATAGTCAACAAGTGGGTGGAAGGCTACCTCAGGACTTATGTGGCAGGGAAAAAAAAAGCAAGGGTCATATGACTACACCTAGGAGAGTATGGCTACAACACCACCCAACACGTGTCCATAGTTATGTCACCATTCAGGGCCCTGTATAGCTATGATCCATTATCTTTTGTAGATATTTCCTTCGGTGATAGAAGGGCACCTATGGTACAATATTGGATACAACAGAGCCAAGACATTCTCAAGGATCTGAAGGATCATCTACAAAGAGCACAGAACTAGCAGAAGCTCCAAGCAGACAAGCATAGAGTTGAGCGTACTTTTGAGGTTGGTGACTTAGTCTATCTAAGGCTCCAATCATACAGGTAGGCTTCTATAAAAATAAGAAGAGCAGAGAAGCTACAACCACATTTCTTTGTACCTTACAGAGTTATCAGGAAGGTAGGGTCTGCATCTTATGAGCTAGAGCTCCCAAAGGGTAGCAGAATACACAACGTATTCCATGTATCCTTCCTTAAGAAATCCATCGGCCAACACATCAAACCCATTGAGGTATTACCTCCCATGGATGAAGAAGGACATATTTTCTTGATTACAGAGGAGATATTGGAGGTTCGAGAGAAGAGACTCATGAACAGGAGCATCAAGGAGTACTTGATCAAATGGAACGATCTACCCATTGAGGATGCCATGTGGGAAAATGAACAAGTAGTGAGAGAAACAGGTTTGGAATTGCTTGAGGGAAAGCAATTTCTAGTAGGGGAGACTGTAATGTCCCCCACCTCTTGTTAAAGAGGTATCAAGGAGACTCAGTGGCCTAGGTATCCCCACTAGGCCATAGTCCCACACTAAGGGGAGAGGTCAACTAAACTAAGGTTATATTATTAAGTTGACTTGATGAAAAGGTAAAAAAGGAGTATAGATAACTCAATGAAGGAATAAAAGAGTAGGAGGATTTAACCCTAAGGGTTAACCTAACTCAATAGGAAAATAGAAGAAAAAGTATAAATAGAAGGCTGGGGCGCACCTATTAGTCATTCTGGATTTTGGTAATTGTTTGTTCTTTCTCTTGAGCATACAATTTGGGGGTTTTGTTGTTACAAACCCTTATGAGCAACTCAGTGGTGAAAGATCCACTCACCTTGTTCCAAGATTGGTCTTGGGGATGAAAGATTCCACCCACACCATTCTACACTCACTCATCAGTTTAGGAAGATAGCAGGGTCGTACAGTTCAGGGATTTCCAGCAAGGGCGCACCATCAATTGAAGAGGAGTTTGATCCAGCCATTCAGGAGAGCCTGGGGGAATTCCAACACGTGGGTTTTATTTGCAGGTCCTCAACAATCATTTTAAAGGTTTTTCTGAGGAGATATCGTCATCATATTTGCAGCTGCAGATTGGGATGGCTTTGAGGTAAGGAGGACGTTCTGTGATTCAATATTTCTCAGATCTAGGAAGTTTTACCTAGGATCTGGACCTGAAAATTCTCCTACAGGGTTTCCATAGCCCGATATACCATTCTAGAGAGTTTCATAGGATTTGGAGGTGTCCTTCATTTAGAATGACCCATTGAGTGATTCAGGGCTTCGAGAGGGCGTAGACTGCATTAGGGTTTCATCCATTGATGGATCAGGATTGAGTATTTGGGCTCCAGACTTCCGAGAGAGGGTTCCTAGGTCCCAATCTACAGTTTGGTGGAGTTTGGTACAGTTTGAGCATCTCCTTCAGCCAGGATGAATTATTGAGCTCTCTCAGCCAGCATGACCTACCACCAGGACGCTCCAACAACCCAGGGGGGGTTGAGCGTTCACCTATCATTAGCATCTTGAGGTTCTAATCTCTATCCAACCTTTGGAGGCATCTTTTGTATTAGCGGGAGAATTTTGTAGAAGCTCATATCTATCTGTAAGGGTCATCTGAAGATTATTCCATATCTTCTCTATATTGTATCTGATTCATGCTTTCCATAATAAAGGTCAGATCTATGTTTGTGCTTTCCATATATTGAGTATATTTGTGATCTTGCATGTGTTGGATTGATATTGCATGAAAACCATTTAAATAACTGGAATAACTCTAAGACGAAACTCCAATAGCCACCTGCACAATAGTAATCATCAAATCAGTGGGAGTTAGTGGTCTCAAGCAAAAAAAATTGGCTTGGGATCATTACAAAACCCCTTAGGCTCTTTAACGTCGTTGGTAGCGGCCATTCTTGCATAGCTTGTATATTTTTGGGGTCCACTTTTACCCCATCTTTGCTGACGATGTGCCCCAAGTATTCCACTTCATTGATGCCAAATGAACATTTGGTCTTTTTGACAAACAATTGGTTTCCCTGCAGCAAGTGAAGGACTTTGTCCACATGAAGAAGATGGTTATCCCATGTGCGGCTATAAATGAGGATGTCATCAAAGAAAACCAAGAAATACTTTTGAAGATAAGGTTTCAATAGTTTATTCATGAGACTTTGGAAGGTAGATGGAGCACTGCAATGGCCAAAAGGCATGACCAAGAATTCATAATGTCCCTCATGAGTTCGGAAAGAAGTCTTCAGAATATCATCCTCCTTCATCTATATTTGGTGATAATCGGATCAAAGGTCTAATTTTTTGAATACATAGGCAACTTGTAGTTCATCCAAGAAATCATCAATGACATGAATGGGAAATTTATCTTTGATGGTTAGTTTATTCAAGGCATGAAAATCAGGGCACATGTACCAAGTACCTTGTTTTTTTAAAACCATCACCACTGGTGAAGAATATGGGATAGTACTAGGGAGAATTACCCTCGCCTCAAGTAACTCCTGTACCATCTTTTCTATCTCATTTTTCTAAGAAAATGGGTATCGGTAGGGACATACATTGGGGGGTTGAATGCTCGACATGAGAGGGATTCTATGATCATGCTCACCCCTGGAAGGAGGTATGGATGTAGGAAGCTCAAATATCTTGGGGTATTTGTCCAAGATGAGTTGCAGGCTAGGAGGAACTACCTGAAAGACCTATTTAGTGATATGGATGGAATTAAATTGAGTAATCACACCATGGTGGGATTTCTTCAAGAGTTTTTCCATCCTATGAGCGCTAATGATTTCAGGAGAGCCTGCTTGGAGACCCCGGAGAGTATAGGGGTGAGCATCTTGGGTGAAGCTCATATATAATTCTTGATAATCCATTCTGATCGGCCCTAGAGTGAGAAGCCATTCCATTCCCAATACAATATCACAACCACCCATGGCAATAGAGAACATGTGGGTTTTCATATGGTAATCACCCATTTAGAGTTTGACATTCTCATAACGCCCCCCACACTTCATAGTACCTCCATTAGCGATGACAATTTGAAATTAGAAATAGGGCGGGCAAAGAAATGGAGCTCATTAGCTAGCCTGCGATGAATAAAATTATGGGTGGTACCACTATCAATTAATACCACAAATGACCTATGTTTAGTGTATCCTTTGATCTTCAATGTCTTTGGGGACAAAATACCTGAGAGTGCATGAATCGAGATGATCGGTTCCACGGATTCTATCGACGTGACAACTGGATCTTCGATAGGATCACTTGGTTGAGCCACCTCTTGGTCTGAAACCTCATATGATGGGATATCCTCATAAGAAGAGGAAGTCGAGGCATCAATCTGGAAGCACTTTTGTTCTCGACGTTTATGTCTGCATGCATACTTTTCATCACAATAGTAGCAAAGGCCTTGCTTACGATGTTTCGTCATTTCCGTGGGAGAGACCTTTTGGACCTTCAAAGTTTGGGTTGAAGCAGGGGTAGCCCCTAGTTGAGGATGGTTTGTAAATGGAGCCTTTATGGATGGTGCTTGGAGGATGGTCTCTACTTCCCTGGCTAATTGACATGCCTGCAACCATGTAGTAGGATGATGCATGTTCACATGAGCCTTGATAGCTTCTTTTAAACCACTGATAAAACATTCCAGGAAGAATTCATCTGATAAACCCTCAATACGGATAGCCAACTGTTTAAATGTTGTGATGAATTCTATGATAGAGCCACTTTGGTGCAGCTTAGTGAGTCATCCTAAAAATTTTGATTCCCGATCAAAACGGACACAAAAAAATTTGGAGATCATGTTGCAATTGGGATGTACTGGATAACATTTCTTATGCCATTGCCACCATTGCCAGCATTTTTGATCCAAGTACAAAAAACCTACATGGAGTTTGGTATCATCATCTCGAATCATGAAGGGAGAAATATTGTTCCATTTGAGAAACCCACCTGGCTAGGTTGGAACCATCAAATATATGCATGTCAACTTTGGGCACCTTAGTCTAAGAAGGTGGAGAACCCCAAGGAGAGAAGGAGGACTGAGTATGTTCATAATGAGAAGAGTGAAGTTCTTCTAGGTTTCGCTCAACATTCTTATCCATGAAGAGTTGCACCAATCTTTTGACTTGATCGTCAAGGGATGTGTTAAATTTATTGCGGAGGGAAGTCATGTTGTCTACAATTTTTTGTTCCAGGTGGGACATTTTGTCCTTCATGGTGTCTTGGGACTGAGAGTGAGTGGTAGGCATGGTGAAGGATTAGGTAGCAACATAAGTGTTGGGAGGGGAAAAAATGGGCTTAAAAATGATAGCTACCCATTTGATCAGGACAAAGAGAGGAATCCAATGGGATAGGTTTTAGGAAAGGCAACCCAGAAGGGGTTGGGTCCACGGGAAAGAAAAGGCTTAAAATTGAAGGGTCCCATTGTGATCAGAATGAAGAGAGGAATGCAATGGGATAGGTCACAAATAAGGGTATTGACAGGCTCGTAATGTTTTTTTACTCTGGAGTTATACTCCAAAATGAATAATACTGCAGAGGCAGAATGCCCAAATTATTAACAGGACAAAAGATGTAGTAATTTCGCAACCCCAATGCAAATGGAAAGGTTGCACTGCAATGGATATTTTATTTTCTTTTTCTGTTCTATTCCCAAGGGTTAGTGTTTTCAGGGAATCTACAGTCAAGGGTTTTCCATGTGCTATAACTCTCGTATATACATGTGGGGTCCAACAATAGTACTCGACCCAATATCTCAGGGCACCAACTAAGGAGGCTAGACCATACCCTTATCTATACTACCCGACTACCCAGGTACTAGAGAGTCACTTCCCAAGTGTTTTTCTCGGTGACACTATAGCAGTCAGGCGTCTAGTCAGTTTATCTACAAAGGATCTCAGGATGCCTAGGCCGATCCATATACAGGTGTTGTCTGATGCACTACCACTCAAAGGGGTACCAACAAGGGTTACAAGGGTGGCCAACAAATGTGCACTTAAAAACCACTTGTATTTCCTACGTGTATGACTCCCTAACCATGGGTTTATGCGCATAACGAAAAATATTTGTAGCTTAAAGATTCCAAAATACATATCTACCCTAAAAAAAAAGTTTAACCCACAAGTCTTGCCCTGGAAAGAGCTATGATACCACTTGCAATATTCCTGATATAATATATTATGCAGAACAAAAAATATCTAGCAAGCAATGACAGAATAATAATGATATATCCAGAAAAATATCAGATGAACACTAGAATAGAACCAGAATAATCACCAGGAAGAGAAACTTCATTATGATAGAAATGTTCACTTGCCTCTTAGAGGGGGAAACTTGCAACAAAGCAAATCTCTATTGCAATAATATCCAAGAAAAAATATCCAATACCTCCTACTCTTATGATCCATATTATGTTCGGAATGAAATGAAAGCAAAGATATTACAATGAAACACTCATGAAAATTTCCAGAAACAGAGAAATACAACAATACTTGATTTCTATTAATGAAAGAATTGTAAAGAGACTATAAATACAAAGTGCAAGACTCGCCAGAATGGTGGCAACTTTATCTCTAAGAAGAGATGTGACGACTATGCTCATTCATTGGAACATTATTACAATGAGGCTCTAAAGGCATTTTTATGTTAAACAAGAATGCCAAAACCCTAGACATCCAAAAACCTAACCCTAGGAGATGAAACACCAAAAGTCATATGGGCCCCGTTTGCGTAAGTTAGTACATTAACTTCTTGGGGTTGTAACTTTTGCATACGATCTCTGTTTTAGGTGCGTGATAGCCCATTGGAAAGGTCTTTTGAGAACTATGAATTACACCATCAAACTCAGACTCTGTCTAAAATTTGACTTTGGTGAGCCTAAATAACACTATTTAGGGCCCCAAAACAACCCTGGAAGTACTATAAGATGTGTTGACATGAAAACATACAAAATGAGCCAGTTGGATTAGATGGGAGGCCACCAATATCCACTTGGAAGATGTGTAGGGCTCCAGAAATCTTCAGAAGTGTAGAACCCACAATTACAAAGAAGTATAGAAGAATGTGATGAAATAAAAAATGACAAAAGGAGCTAGTTGGAACAGGTGGGTGGCCACCAATATCCACCTGGATCAATCCTCCCCCCTTAGGAAGGAATGGTCTCCATTGTGTTGAGTGCCCAGGGAAGAGAGGAAAGCATTTTCTGAATCTGAATCTTGGTGAGATGTGTACTTTGTTGGAGAAGTTATGTTTCTTGGTCTCTGGAAGACTGTCACAATCCTGTTGTTGGCAGAGTTGAATATGCTCCACCAATCTGTTGTCTCTAGGTTTGACATGGCATTATGTAGGCACCATTGTAGGTAAAGAAACAATTTGTTTTTGTTGGAGAGAAGGTGTTGAGGATGCAGTGGTTGTAGCGGTCTTCTGTGCATCCTTTGAACAAATTGTGGAGAGGATGAATTTTGCAGTATGAGAGATTACTTTGCGGCACTGTTTTGGTGGAGAAGTAGTCAGAACTACCTCTAGTATCCTATAGAGCTGACCTCCCAAAGTAATAATGACACTACAGGGTCTCGACTCATAGACATCATGAAGTCTCCACATATATGGTTGGCCCAAAACCACATCACATACATCAAGAGGGCCAACATCACACATTACCTCATCCTTGAAGGGATGGATGCCATAGGACAGGTGACACTGCTGGCTGACACGGAGATCTCATTCTTGGGGAAGCCACCTGATGTTGCATGGTTGCGGGTGTGGTGTTCTCGACAACCCCAACTATTTTACGGCCTTAGCTGAGATGAGGTTCTTCTGGCTATCGTTATCAACAATGAAATGCAATGGGGTCCCCTTCACCCACATCTGTGAATGGAAGAGGCACTCCCCCTCTTTAGAATCTATTGATTCTTCTGGTTGAATTGTTGTGGTCGCAACAGTGGCAGTGGGGTTTGCATCGATGATTTGTCTATTTTCAATATTTTCTGGATCATATTCTGAATTAGGGTTTAGCTTCATGTCTTTGACCTTAACCACCAATGACTATTTCGATTGACATTCATCGGTGTTGTGCCATGGGATTTTGTGGAAGTCACACCAATTCCTAGTGTCATTCTTCGTCTTTCCTTTACCCTTCTTATCCTGTGTCTTGGACTGGTTTTCTAGAGGTTGTTGTTTAGGGTCGTCCTTACCATGCTTTGGTTGTAGCATATTTGCAGACCCAAATTCACATTTGTTCTGGCGCCTAAATTTCTGCTCGATTTTGAAAGAATATCGATAGGTAGCTCCTAATGATGAGATGTTTAGGAAATCCATTTTGAATTTGGATGAACCTATGTAGAGCCCCATGATATTTTAGAACTAGGTGTCACTCAGAGTCTTTAATACCCATCTTGGTGCACAAGGTATGGGAAATATTTGTGAACTCTAACACTGTTTGGCTCTTCTCTTTCCCCAGTGTGGTCTATCTCATGTATTGGTCTTCATAGTTATCAACAAGATAGTATTAGTCTTTGAACGCATCCACAAAAAAATCCCAAGTGGGCTTGGCCCCATATATTCCATATTCCTCTGTGGAAATTTTCTCCCAATAATTTTCCCACCAATGTTTGACATGGGGGAGAGCCATGAGGAGTGCGAAGGTGATTTTTTCTCTATCGGAAAAATTTTGAACAAAGAAATAACATTTTAATAAATTTAACCATTTTTCTAGGGAATCCACATCTATTTGACCTTCAAATATGGGAATATCAAAATTAACTTGTACCTTGAAGGGAGAGGTTCCTCCAAAATGGCCGCTTGATGAAGATGTGCATGTTGCTATTGGCAGGCATTGAAGGATGTGTGCAAAATTCTCCATCATTTCGTCCCTCTCTCATGTGAGAGCTTGCTCAAGCAACAGGTTAATAGAATCTTCTGCTCCACCATTTTTCTTTTATGATGCCTTCGAGGGTTTCTTAGGCATGCGAGAGTGATTTTACTCAAGAGAGACAAGCTCGAGACCCCACTGTCTATACTCGGACCTCGTTGGGGACATGCGCTGAAAACGATCAAGAAAAACCTGCTCTGATACCACTGATCTAAATTATGTTTGCAACAAAATGAAAGCAAATATATTACAATGAAACACTCATGAAAATTGCCAGAAACAGAGAAATACAACAATACTTGATTTCTATTAATGAAAGAATTGTAAAGAGACTGTAGAATACAGAGTGCAAGACTCGCTAGAATGGTGGCATCTTTATCTCTGAGAAGAGATGTGACGGCTATGCTCATTCGCCAAAAGATAATTAAAATGAGGCTCTGAAGGACTTTTTATGTTAAATAGGAATGTCAAAACCGTAGACATCCAAAAACCTAACCCTAGGAGATGAAACACCAAAATTCATGTGGGCCCCGTTTGGGTAAGTTAGTACATTAAGTTCACAGGGTCGTAACTTTTTCATACGATCTCAGTTTTAGGCGGGTGATAGCCCGTTGGAAAGGTATTTTCAATAACTACGCATTACGCTGTCAAAATCTGACTCCGTCTACAGTTTGACTATGGCGAGCCAAAATATCACTATTTAGGGCCCCAAAATGGCCCTGGAAGTACAACAAGATGTGTCGACATGAAAACATACAAAATAATCCAGTTGGATTAGATGGGAGGCCACCAATATCCACCTGGAAGATGTGTAGGG
>SNQJ01S0054870.1:11048-34822 GCA_010110895.2 Picea sitchensis | reverse complement strand
CTCATGGCTCACAAGGTTTGACTAGGCTCACAGAGGTTGTATGTTCCCCCTGACTTTTTCACTAGTCTGTCTATGTTCACAGAGGTTGTACGTTCCCCCTAACTTTTGCACTAGAATGTCTATGCTCACAGAGGTTGTACGTTCCCCTTGACTTTTAAATTAGAATCACATAGCATCTCGTTCGTCCTGAATTTTGGTTTGACTCACAGAGGTTGTACGTTCCCCTTGGATTTTGTCAATACCTCACAAGACTGGTTGATTCTCCAAATCTCCCTGGCTAGCCTCAGGGTGGCCCATATGGCCTCTCATTGGAGAATGACTGTCGACGCTGCCAAATTTAACACTCCCTCTCAACGAGGGAGTCATTCTCAGCCATACCAAGCTTGCCTCTCAGCTGCACAAATTGTCTCGAGGTCAGAGGCTTGGTTAGGATATCAGCTACCTACTCGCTTGTGGCTATGTACTGTAACTTTACAGTTTTTCTCTGGACCAAGTCTCAGATGTAGTGGTACCTCATGTCAATATGTTTTGACCTGTCATGAAATACCAGGTTCTCTGTCAATTTTATCCAAATTTTATTATCACAGTGAACCACTGTCATCTTGAGCTTGTCTCCAAACAACCCAAAAAGCAATTTTATGAGCCATACTGCTTCCTTGCTAGCATCACTTGCTGTAATGTACTCAACCTCTACTATACTCTGTGAAATGGTATTCTACTTCTGGCTTGACCAAGAGATCATAGAGGATCCTAAATTGAAGAAGTATCCAGAAGTACTCTTCTGATCCACTAGGCTTCCTACCCAGTCAACATTTGCATACCCATGCAGAAATAAACCACCACTAGATGTATATCTCAAACCATAAGTAATGGTCCCTCTAATATATCTCAAGATGTAATTTGCTACCACCCAGTGTCTCTGTCTCGGTTCATTCGTGAACTGACTCATTGCAATTACTGCATAGCATATATCTAGCCTAGTGTGGATCATGTACATCAATGATCCAATCAGCTGCCTATACATGGTGGGATCCACCAAATATAAACATGTATCAGAATCATGCAGCTTCCTCAGGTTGGTAACCATCGGAGTAGACATGGAATTGAAATCCATCATACCAAACCTCTTTAATACATCCACTATGTATTTTCCTTGTGCCAGAAATATCTCGCCGATATTGTTATTTCTGGACTGGGAGAAGGCATTCCACGTGCATGTAGATGCATAAACGATAGCACTTTGAGCTATCTTGGCATAGCCAGGAGCGAGAGACTTTGATCACCTGATCGCATTTGCAAGAATAAATTTATTAGACTCAAAACATAACTATAACACAACAGAAAGAGAAGGCCTAGCCATGGTCTATGCACTACAGAAGTTCAGGCATTAGTTATTGGGAAAACACTTTAAGATGTTCATAGATCACTCAGCCCTAAAATACCTAGTCAACAAGTCAGTGTTGGGGGGGAGAATATGTCAATGGTTACTGTTATTTCAAGAATTTGATTTGGAAGTAATAGTTAAACAAGGAAAATTGAATGAAGGACCTGACCACCTGTCAAGGGTCACAAATGGAGAAGAACCTACGAATTTAGAAGACAACTTTCTGGATGCACGGTTATTCTTAGTACATATTGCTGATGAATACTTCATAGATATCATTTAGTACTTGAGTACAGGTACTGTGCCGCAAGAATATAGCACCGCGTAGAAGAAAAACCTGGTAGTCTGCGCTGCCGACTATCAACTGATTGTAGGACATTTATATAAAATGGGCACAAATAGCATCTTGCAAAGATACATTTTAGAGCACGAAAGACCAAGAATTTTAGCAGAATTCCATGAGTGAATAACAGGATGGAATTATGTGGGTAAAGCTACTGTGCAGAAGGTATTTCATGTAGGACTATGGTGGCCAACAATTCACAGAGACTCAAAGGAGTATTGTCAAAAATGAGATGTTTTTCAAAGGGTAAGCAAACCCAACAGAAGGGATGAGATGCCATTACGACCACAAGTAACATTACATGCATTTGACAAGTGGGCAATAGACTTCGTGGGTCCAATCAACCCACCTGCAAAAAGAACAGGGGCTAGGTACATTATCACAGTGACAGAATACTTAACAAGATGGGCGGAAGCCGCACCAGTAAAAGATTGCAGTGCAGAAACAACAACACTCTTTTTGTTTGAACAAGTAATCACTAGATTCAGGTGCCCAAGAGTTTTGATGATAGACTAAGGCATGCGCTTCATAAAAAACACCATCTGTGCTATGACTGAGGAGTTTGAAGTCCATCATTAGAAGAGCACACCATATCATCCATAGGCAAATGGCACAGTGGAAGCCTTCAAAAAAATTCTAGAGAACGCACTGACAAAGATCTGTAATGTCAACAAGGACGACTGAGACTTCAAAGTACCGACATTATTATGGGCGTATAGGACCACATGCAAAAAATTGATGGGGAACACGCCATTTAAACTAGTTTATGGCCAAGATGCAGTGGTGCCATTAGAATTTTTAGTACCAAGCTTGTGCGTAGCAACAATCACACAAATGACAGAACGAGGCACAGTACATGAGAGACTAAATCAATTACTAACCATGGAGGAAGATAGAATCTTGGAAGGATTCCACCAACAAGTTCAGAAAGAAAGAGACAAATCTTGGCATGATAAAGACATCAAGAAGAAAACATTCAAGGAAGGAGATCTAGTACTAATGTATGACAGCAAATTGGTTCAACACCTAGGCAAGCTCAAAATGCATTGGTTAGGACTGTACGAGGTAAAATMTGTCATAGATAGAGGAGAGGTACAATTAATAGATATAGCATGCACAGAACTTAGAGGAATGATCAATGGGAGTCGACTGAAGCTATAAAGGAACAGTCAACCATCCACTGCACAGTAAAAAAAAAAAAAATCGAAAAACATCAAAAAGGAAACAAAACCAAAGAGGGCAAAGTGCGCCAGATATAGAAAGGCCACACGAATTTAGAAACACAAATTCGGCAAGGAGAAGGACAACGGTTACATACAAAGGGAAACAAGTGGGAAAAGGAAAGTCGAAAAAAGTCGGATGACAGGATAGCAGTAGGTGGAATTAAAGGATGCAAAGGACCGATGGGACATCATATTAATCACGTCAACTGAAAACGACAAAGAAAGAGTAATGGCAAGTACAAAATCGAAGGAGATGCATTGAATTGGTAATCAAGGTGCATTAAACCAAAAACTAAGGAAGCATCCTTGATAATATTCATGGGAAATCCATACAACACATGGACGCAGGAGCCCATAGTATATTCATGAAGATAGAGAAGAAATATAGTGATAGAGGCTAGAGAACATAGAGTCAGTGCAAAGATATCACCAAGACCGTCTGAGTCCAGTAGACACTTGACATTCACCGCCATGGCACCACCCAAGCAAGTAGAAGCAAGTCAGACTGCCAAAAGAACCAGAGTTCAGACCAGGTCCCGAGGACCGGTGAAAGAAGGTGAACAACAATCATCGAAGATCGTCGATATCGATGAAATCCCATCCCTAGAGACGATATTGATGAATCCCACACCGATACTAGAATAAAATCAATAGCTAAAAGTAGAGGCCTTGAAGGTAGATATGCCAGCAGTGGCGCAGGAGCCTCAGAACCAGGAAGAAAAAACCCTAAAGGAGGTACAACCAGAGAGCACTGACAGAGCCCTGGAAGTTAATGGAATGATGTAGAATCCGGAAGCAGCAGTGGATCCAGATGAGTCTCAAACAACTATATCAGAACACCCAGTAGGGGAGACCATTAAAGATGTCTCGGATTGGCTAGAATGGCTTATAGAGGAGCAACCAGAAGCTGCTAGAACTTCAAGCCAACCACCATAGCAGAAATACAAGATACGGATACCAAGCTCACCTTGCAAGAAACCTGCAACATAAATTGTTTTACCACGCATACCAACTAGAGTACAGGTAGGACCAGAGCTACTGGGCCATGTCAGGAAGCTCAAATATTCCAACCACGATATAGTAGACGAAGCCAAGTTTTTGGAACTTGCACAAAGGGTCTTTATACAGACCATAGGCACAACTTAGGTTGGAGAAACAATTAACCAGGTGTTCGTTTTATCGATTCCCTTCTCAGGTTATCTGAGTTATTGACCCAGGGTTCATGTCATTCGGGTTCCAACAAAGCCTCTAACTATCGGCCCTCCTAGTAAACCAAAAGGAAATGCAGCGCCCAGAAGGTGTTGTGCAATCTTACTCTAGATAGCTAAAGATGGGTGACTGTAAGACTTAGGTGTTAACAGTCTAGGACAGAGTAGGGGATAAATAGTTTCTTGATTAAGGCCCTGTTCTACGAACTGTTACTGTAATCTACTTGTTCCTAGGAATCGCATGCATACAATTCAAAATATACAAAGATTCTAATAATGCATCTGGTTATTCATCAATCGTAATCATATATTGCTGAAAGAAGTTAAACATAAGAAAACATTCAATACATTACACAGATATTACCATGGTTCACCCCCCCTGGTCTACGTCCACATAGATCTGGCTCTTGGCTCTTTTATTATAGTAGTTCTTGATTTCCTTGCACCATGCGCTTACAGTTCTCCGCAAAAGTGGGTAAAATCTATGCGAGGTGAACTAGATCACACCATGCTCCACAACCTGCGGTCTAATCCTCAGATCTACCTTCCCTCATATATTTCTTGCTCAATAGCTTACAAAAATCGGTTCATACAATGCAAAAACCTTCACGTATCGCCAACAACAACCCTCAGAAAAATCACTCAATAACAATCACAATCCTCACAAAAACTAACATAAAATCAACAATGACAGCAACAACCAACAATAGCAGCCTATCTGATACTTTCGTATCTATATTTATACATTTCAGGCTCTTCAGCCACTTACAAAATGTTACCAAAACCCTAACCCTTCTTACACTAGGTTTTTCTCTCATGCGCGTGTTGTTCTTCCTCCAGCTATCACTTTCCTCTGTGCATGCTTTCTTGTGTTCAAGTGTGCTAATCCTTTGTTAGTTGTCACTTCAGTTTCCTGCATGCTTTCTTTCCCATGATCTTCCTTCTTTCCACTTTGGCCTGGTGCCAACAGGCCCCCAACACTGACATGTGACTCGTCCTATGTTACCTAATTGTGTTGTGCTTCCTCGATCTCCCTAGTGATCATCTGGAACTTATCCTGCAGTTTTGTTGCTTTTGTCAGTGCCTGTGTAGTTTTCTCCTTGATAATATCGACTGTTTGCACTGCTACTTATTCGCTTATCAGTCCTGCACATTCTAGCTAAGTCCTTGCTGACTGTGTTCTAGCTTCTTCTGCCTGCTCTAGTACTGCTACTATCCGTTCCTGTAATGGTTCTATTTGAGACTGACGCTCTTGTTTCTGTGTTTGTACAGTGAGAAGTTATGCCTGCAACTTCTTTAATTCCTGTGTCCCCTTGACTCATTCTAGGATTGGGATGGTTTTTTGTTGTTGCTTGAATTCTTGGATCGTTGCATTGATCCTTTCCTCCTCCTTGTCCCATTGTTGGACCTGTGGGTCCTCTTCCATCTTTGTCTAGAGTTGCCCTGCTTTATCCAACATGTCAGCTGCTGTGCTGACCTGTTTTTCAAACTCTTGTAGTTGCATTGTTGCTTCCTGCTTCCTCTGCTCCTTTATTGTTGGTGGTGTGGTTGGTCTAATCTATCCATGGAGAGTCTCAATCTCCTTCTAGTATTGATTAATTTCTTGTGCAATCGGATCGATCTTCTCTGCTGCTGGGAGTTCACTTCCTTGCGTAGTAGTTGGAAGTTTCCCAAAAATGTCTTCCACCCTGCGTTCCAACTCATTCCCGCATTCCTTTTCCTCATGTGTTTCAGATTTTCCCTGTGGGCAAATGGTTCCTAGTGTTTCCTGCTTCTTTGTTGCTTGATGTAGCTCAACCATGTTTTTCTGTGCTCGAGACTATATCTCATGGTTGACGCTAACCTGCAATTGGTATAAGGCCTTTGTTGGCATCCGCATTAGTACCAATTGGATCTGATCCAAATCCTTTAGTGGTGTCTATCCAATAATCTTGTCCATTCGTAGCATTCTCGGCTTTATGTAAACCGTGGAATGTGGTTTTGGAAGAATTGATTCGCATTCTCCTACCTCCATTCTTTCTGTGGTCCGTTCGCTCGATGGCTCTATGCTTCTGCTACTACTTGTAATCTGGGCTTCTCTGAATTTCTTCAGGAGTTTCCCCATTTCCGCCAGCTCCTTCTGTAGTTTGTCCCCATGGTGCGCTGCATGATCAAAGTCCTTTGTGAGGCAATCCTGGACCATTCTGGAAATCATCTCTCCATCGTCCTCTGTGATTGTGTATTATGGTGATGGTCATTGTGCCTTTGCTTTCTTTCACACACCTGTTTCCTGTATCGTTGGTTGCTTAGTTCCCCATGATTCCTGTGTGACGGGGTTAATCGCGGTTTCCTGTGCCTTCTTAGTTGGGTTCTGTTGTTCATTGGTTGGCTGAGTGGTTTTTGTTCTCCCCTTCTGGGTCCCTGGCTGATCTGAGCCGCCCTCTGTCTGAGTTGGATTATTTTTTCCCATTCTTGGTTTCTTGGGTACTGGGACTTTTGGAGGCTGTGTTTCCGGCTGCGGAGCCCCTCCTTCTATTGTTTGTCCTGGTACTGTTCTGGGTATGGCTATGATCTTCCAGTCATCCAACCAATCGTGATTGATCATGTCGATGTCTCCCTCGGTGACACAGTAGGGCATCTGTAGCCATTGTTTGTGTGGGTCCTATCTTGGCTATATCCATATGGCTTGTCACCTAGCCCAAAAATTGGCAATGCCCCCGAATCGCGTGACAGCCTCTGGTGTTATCCTCCATGCTTGGTGGATTGCTTCCTTCATTTTTTGTAGATAAGCTCCAAATATAATTCCATTTTCCTTCTTATGCCTGGCCAGTGGTGTGGATTTCAGGATGTGATATCTCACTCCTCCTAGTTGTGGTGTGGTACAGAAGGTGACGTAGTCTGGTTCTTTCCATCCCATGAAAGAAATGAGAGTAAGCAACCAAGAGTAGTGAAATTTCATACCTGCTTCCTGCATGTCTTTACAGTCGATTTGGAAAAAGTTTGAGAGATATGGCGCCCAGCTCATGAAGGTGCCTTCTGCGCACTGGGCTGTGACTGCGATAACTCCTGCCGGTACTTCATCTTTACGACATTTCCTTAGCAGTTTGCATGCTAATATCTTGGTTCCCAGTTGTGTTGCAACATCATTAATTCACTTGATTATAATGCCTCTTCTTCCCCTGTCGGTTCCATATTTCTTCTTCATTTCCTCTGCTAATGATTTTTCCTTGGACTTGTCATCCAGTATCAGCGCGGGATCCATACCTTGGATAGGTAGTCCTGTAATTTGCACAATAAGTTCAATGGTTATGGGGACGGGTTTTTCCAACCATACATCCCCTCCATGCATGACTACTAAAAATTGGTTGACGCATGCCGACACATATTGGCCTTTGCCAAAGTGTGGTAGCTGCAGCAATCCTAAGATTCCATTTTTGTCTAGTCTGGCTGCCCATTTGCGTGGCCTAGTGATAGTTCCTCTGAGAGGGTTCACAACTATCATCTCCATAAAGACTTGGGTGCAAGCTCTAGATATTTGATTTCATCTGCTGGTCATGGTCAAAAAACTTGAGCTTCCCGATGTGACCCAATAGCTACAAGTCCACATGTATTCCCTCTGGTGTGCGCGGTAGCACAATCTCAGTAGCTGGTTTCTTTTGAGGTGAGCTCAATATCTGGATCCTGTCTTCCGGCTGTGTTGGCTGGTTCGAAGTTCCAGGAATTTCCGGTTGCTCCTTTGCTATATATTCTTCCCAAGCCTTGCCCATTTCACCAGTCAGGTTGGCCAAAAAGAAAAAGTCTGGGATGGGTATTTGTGGAACATCTAGTTTGACCTCTTATTTTGGGTTCTGTGTGCCTCCGTTTATTTCCATGGTTGCTTCGGCGTTTTCTAGCTGTCCTTCCTGATGAGGTCCTACTACTTCATTCTAAGGCTCCTACGCCGCTACCAGCGTATCTTCTTTGATGGTTACCACTTGGGGCTGTGGGATATCTTCCTGGATCGGTGTTGATTCGACTGGAATGTCCTCCGACGACGGGATTTCATCAATATCAACGATCTCCGATGGTTGCTTCTCATTTTCCTCTCGTGTTCCTCGCGACCTAGTTTGAACCCTAGTTAGTTTGACTGTCTATGCTGGTTCTGCGAGCTTTGGTGGTGCCATACTAGTGTCTGTCGGACATTTGTTTGGTTCAACTAGCTTGGATAAGCTCTGTGATCTCACTCTGTGCATTTGGGCTTCTATTTCTCTTTCTTCATTCTTCTTTTGTGAATAGACTATCTGTTTTTGTGCTCGTTTGTTGTATGGGTGTGCCATGAAGCTTGTTGAGGACGCTTTCTACCTTGTTCTATTAATGCACCATAAGTGTGGGTTCAATTCATCTGTGGCAGTTTCGTACCTACCCTTATGGCTACTTGTCGTCGCCAGTTGGCATGTTTAGTGTGACATCCCATCCGTCCTTTCCTTGCTTTAATTTGGCCTTATGCTATCCTGTCAATGTTATTTTACTGACTTTATTTTTCCCTCTTGTTTCCCTTTCCAATATGGCCGTTGTATTTTCCCTTACTGGTTTTGTGTTTCATATGTGACTCATCTGTCATGCTGCGCACTGTCTTTTTTTTTTTGTCCATTTACTATGCGGTGTACTATGCACTGGGTAGTCGACCCTTGTATATCTTTAGCCAGCTCTCGTTGATCATTCCTTTGAGATCTTTGCTTGCTATATCTTTCAACTATATAGCTCCTCCATCTGTGATAGATTTTACCTCATATGGTCCTAGCCAATGCATTCTCATCTTCCTTGGGTGCTGCAGCACTTTACTATTGTAGAGAAATACTAGATCCCCTTCCTTGAACATCTTTCTCCTGATGTGGTGGGCGTGCCACGCTTTATCTCTCACTTTCTGTACTTGTTGATGGAATCCTGCCAAGATTCGGTCTTCCTCCATTGACAGTAATTGATCCAATCGTTCTTGGACTGCGCCTTGTTCTATCATTTGTGTGATAGATGCTACATGTAGACTAGGTATTAGAAATTCTAACGGCACTACTGCTTCTTGACCATAGACCAGTTTAAATGGTGTCTGACTTGTCAAATTTTTGCATGTGGTTCTATGCACCCATAGTACTGCTGGTACCTTGAGATCCCAATCATCCTTGTTGACATTCCATATCTTCGTGAGGGAATTCTATAGAATTTTGTTGAAGGCTTCTACCATGCCATTAGCCTGAGGGTGATACAGTGTGCTTTTTTGGTGATGAACTTCAAACTCTTAGAGCATCGCTCAGATGGTGTTGTTGATGAAGTGTGTTCCTTGGTCACTCATCAAAATTCTTAGGCACCCAAATCTAGTAATTACCTGTTTGAAAAGAAAGTGGACAATTGTCTCTGCACTGCAATATTTTAGTGGTGCGGCTTCCACCCATCTTGTTAAGTATTTCATCACGGTGATAATAAATCTCACCCCCGTTCTCTTGGTAGGTGGGTTAATGGGTCCCACAAAGTCTATTGCCCATTTGTCAAATGCTTGAAGTGTCACTTGTGGTCGTAATGGCATCTTGTCCCTTCTGTTGGGTTTGTCGACCTGTTGACAGACATTGCATTGCTGACAATATTCTTTCAAAACTCTATGTATCGTTGGCCACCATAATCCTACACGTAGTACCTTCTGTGTGGTAGATTTTCTTGCATAGTTCCCTCCTACTATTCCTTCATGGGCTTCTGCTAAAATTCTTGGTCGTTCGTGGTCTAGTACATATCTTCGTAAGAAGTTATCTGCACCCATTTTGTATAGATGCCCTGCGATCAATTGATAGTCGGTTGTGTGAACTACCAGGTTCTTCTTCTATGCGGTCCTATATCCTTGCGACGCAGTACCTATGCACAAGTACTAGATGATCTCTGCGAACTAATCGTCAGCAATATGTACTAAGAAGAGCTGTGCATCTAGAAAGTTGTCTTCCAAATTTGTTGGTTCCTATTCGTTTGTGACCCTCGATAGGTGGTCAGGCCCTGCATTCAGTTTCCCTAGTTTGACTATTATCTCGAAGTCAAATTCTTGAAATAGTAGTAACCATCGACATATTCTCCCCCCCAATACTGGCTTGTTAACTAGGTATTTCAGGGTTGATTGATCTGTAAACATCTTAAAGTGTTTTCCCAATAGGTAATGCCTATATTTCTGTAGTGCGTAAACCATAGCTAAGCCTTCTCTTTCCGTCGTGTTATAATTTGTTTCTAATTCTGATAATTTCTTGCTTGTAAACACTACCGAGTGATCCAAGTCTCCTGCTCCTAGTTGCGCTAAAATAGCTCCAAGTGCTATGGCTGATGCATCTACATGTACATGGAATGTCTTCCCCCAGTCTGGAAATACCAATATTGGTGCGATGACCATCTTTTCCTTCAGAGTATCCAGACCATGTTGGCACTTGTCATTCCATTGATACTTGGTATCCTTTCTTAACAGTTTTTCCATAGGCATTGTAATCTGCATATAGCCTTTGATGAATTTCCTATAATATCCCGTATGTCCTAACATTGGTCTTAGTTGGCGGACTGTTTTTGGTGCTGGTAGGTTAACAATGACTGTGATTTTGGTTGGATCCACTAATAAACCTTGTTTGCATACTATGTGTCCAAGTAGTATCCCAAATGGTGTTCCCAATATGAATTTATTAATATTCAGTAATATTTGGCACTGTCTGCATCATTCTAACATCAGGCGTAAAACATCCACATGGTTTTTTAACAGGCTATAAACCGTCCAATCATCCAGGTATACTTTGAGAAATTGGTGGATGAATTCCTTAAATGCTACGATGACCACTCTGGATAATATCGCAGGTGCATTCTTCAGTTTGAATGGCATGACTTTGTACTGATAAGATCCCCATTATGTCACAAATGTGGTCTTGTGTCTATTTTCTTGTGCTATCTTGATCTGATGATATCCCGAGAATCCATCGGTGAATGAATAGGCTTCATGTCCTCCTACGTTCTCGAGTACTTCATCCATGAATGGTGTGTGGAATGGCTCCTGTAAGTAGGCATCGTTCAAATTCCTCAAGTTGATGCATATCATGATCCCTCTTCCCTGTTTCTTTTCCTATACTAACATCAGGCTTATCCATTCTGGTTCTTTGACTTGTTTGATGATGTCGGCCTTGAGCATCCTGTCGATCTCGTCTTTAAATTTTTGTTTGTAGATGGGGTTTAGTCTATATGGTCGTTGTTTAATGGGTCTCGCATCAGGTCTGAGTGGTATCTTCATTTCTCCTAATTCTCTGGCTATTCCTTTCATCTCTGTAAAGGTCGTGGGAAAAAGGTCGATGTATTTGTGCAATAATTCTATGATGCTTTCTAGTGTCTGTTCATCCCAATAATCTCCAATGCTGGCCATTTTGGGCTGCTCATTAGTCCCTATGTTAACCTTCTTGATCTTGATTGGTGTAGAGATGGCCTCTAATTCTAAGGGTGGTCCTTCCACCTCTCTCTCGCCTTCGACTTCTTCGATTTGAATATTGCACGGATCATCTTCATCCAGTTCTTGTTCCTGTACATGGTAGCATGACAACAGTTCCTTGACTGTCTGCTTATTCCGTTGTTGTACCTCCATGATAACTTCCACTTCTGATTCTGTAATGAATATGACATCTCTGATCCATTTCAAGGCTATGTCTATGTTGGGGTTCTTATGCTCGAATGAGAAAGTGACTATAAAATTATGTTGGAGTGTTTCCCATGTCTTGGTTCCTTTCTGCATTTCTTGGTCTATATACCAATTCGCTGGTATGCCTCCTAAAGTATGAATGAAGTGGTGAGCCCATTCTTCTGGTGGCATCATTTTCCATAGTGTTTTACACGCCTCCAAGTGTTCTATTGGTATTACTAGTCCATCATATTTTTTTCGATTGTTCCATATTTGTTCTGCGTCAAACCTTATACGCAGTAATCAATTGCATTGGTACCAATATATGATAGTCTCTTTGTGTGCACCCCACCATATTGCGGGTGTAGTATTTAGTGCTAAATCTAGTGCTAATAGCCTCTGGTTGTCTAATACTTCATCTTCGTATTGTGTCAAGAAAGTTTCTAAATCATTTAGTTCGTTAAAACTGGGTGGTTCTCTGATTTATGTGCCAAGCCATCTTACTGTGCGGTCTATTCTTGCACACCTTCTTGTGGATACTTCGTGTAATCTTTGCTGCAAGTTTTCTAACCCGGTGTCTAAGTCTTTTGTGCATGAAGTAATGCTCCGCCAACTAAGTACCCCATCTGCAGTTGGGTATATATAATCTGCATCACATGCATTTTCTCTATACAACTGGTCAATTCTGTCTAGATCTAGGGAAGTGGGTTCTACGAACCTCTCACCTTCTGATGGGTCGAGTGGGGCTATAACCCTGTAGTCTCCCGACTCAAATGTCATTTTTCTAGTTTTCAAGTTAATTATGGCCTGGCTGTCGAACACCCAATCCAGACCAAGTAGTGTTGGGTAAGGTGTTGTACTGTCTACTATTTCGATGACTTCAAAGTCTACCTTAGTGCGTAAAACATCCAGATCTACGATTACTCCTTTCATTCTACCTATTGGTAGGACTCTATGTTGATTTTCTAGCTTTAATTGAATAATTGAGTATCCCAGTGTAGGTTCTCCCATGCATTTCCATGTGGTTTTTGGTAGTACGTTCACTTCGGATCCTAGATCTAGTATAATATCTCCCATGTTGAAATCCCCATTGTTAGCATTGATTCTAAATTCTCTACTAGTTCTTCTTCTTGTGTGTAGGTGGTTGACAGTTTTCAGTTCTGGCCTCTGTTCATTCTTGCTGCTACATTTCTCTAGGATATTTTGCAATACTTTGATAGTTGATGGATCACTTAACATTTTGATGCATGATTACAAGAAGTATTTGATAGTACTTACTTGTTCCTTAGGTTTTATTCTGTTGGTATGGTCTAGTGATGGCGGCATGTCATATTCTAGAGCTTCCTTGTTCTACTACGCAGTCAGCGCTATGTCCTCCTTCTGGAATTCTTCCCGGGCTTCTATAAACATATCCTTTTCCTTTTGTGCGTTGAACTACTTCTTAGGGTAAGGGTTCTTCTTTACCCATTGGTTCTGCGCTGGGTCTTGTCGAGCTGTGTCATTTACTATTCTCATTCCTCCTCTAGTGACTATGTTGATGTTCCATCCGTCATCTCTTGCTTCAGCTGAAATCCACTGAATATTATGGTTATTTTGGTTTTTTTTTTCCCGGATCTTTACGAGTAGTGTCAGACATTTCTTTATATCATGTTCCAAAGCGCGACAATACATACAGGTTGCTAGTGGTAGTGGGAATTCCCACGCATAATGTCCTGGCTGCTGGAAATTGTGACATGTGATTGGTCCCCTCCCACGTCCGAAACCTCCTCTGGCTCATCCTTCTCCCCTATAGGTTGTGTGATCACCTCGTGGCGCGTTATATTGTGGTACATGATTATACTGCATGGTATTGTACTTGGGTTGTGCTGGGTTGTACTGCGGCTGCATGTTATTATAAAGTTGTTGCGCAGTGTTGTATGGTGGTGGGGCTTGAGTGAACTGTGGTGCTTCCTACCCAGTCATCATTTCTACCTGTACCTTGTATGCATCTGAGGTTCTTTCCTGCATCAACTTCATAGTTCTGCAGTCTTTGTCGTCGTGGCTGACTGAATTGAAAAATGTGCAGTATGATTTCGTTGGACTATTTGGTATTTCTGCATCATCGTGCAATGGTAAGGGTCGTGACCCGGTTTCTTGTAGATTTCACACCATAATCCCCCCTGTGGTAGTGGGTTTGGCCTCCCTATTTCCATATACTATGTGAACGTCAGACATTCATTTTTGTGGTTTCCTTCTGTCCTGCATGTGGTACACCAAACGACTTCTCGTTTGTCCTTGTTCTTATTCTGGTTCAACATAAATGTTAAGTTCTTCATATCCTCTTTCAATTATTCGATAGCCAGGTGCATCTACTGGTATTGATTCTCTTCCAATTGCAAGGCTACCTGCAAAGCCTCTGCTTGTGTCTGAAACTTCTGCTGTCATAGTGGATATTTCAAGTGTGGGAGTAGTGAGTTGACAAATAGGTGTTGATGTTGCATCTCGGTCATAAGGTATTTTAACTTCCCTTTTAATTGCTTGAATCTTTGATCAATCTCCCATGCCGATTCTCCTGGTTTCTGTCTTATCTCAACCATCTCGTTCATGTACTGATCCTATGAGCTCGGCTTCTGGAACTCATTAATTAGTAGTTTCTTAATGTCATCTAGTGTCCTTGTCGTCCTAGGAGCATTGTTCGTGTCTAGACTCATGTACCAGTATAGTGCATTGTCTCTTAGCGTGATCACTAGCTTCACGAGTTTCTCATCAGTGATCTGCTTTGCTTCCCAAATCTTGGTGAAAATGAATAGATGTTTCTCAGGGTCTTCTATTGCTTCTCCTCGAAACTCTGGTAATCTAATAGTAAGGTCATGTCCTGCCATTCTGAGTACTGAACTACTACCTCCTCCGCGTGGTGTGGATACTTGACTAAGATTACCTAAACTGGCTCCTCCAATTGTCGCTCCTTGTGTAGATGTGCTTCTTGCTGTTGGACTTCCTCCAAACTTTGGTTGCCTAAACGATGGTGTTCTCTGTGGTGTATTGGTCACACATGGGTTTATGGGTTGCACACTGACATTGATATGAAAGGGGTGGTTGTCTACTCCTCTTGTTCTTAGGCCTCTTGTTTTCCTCTCATAGGTGGCATGTAGGATTTCCTCAATCTGCTCTACAGCCCAGAGATCCTCTACCTCTTCCTCATCGCTTGCCAAGCCCTCCCTTTTGGCTACGGCTCTCTTCTTGGTGTTTATCTTATATTGGTAGGGTGCTCTGCTACGCGTCTTTCCTAATGACGCCAATATCCACTTGAGCTGGTCATCATCCATTGAGATCAGGTCCAAGGGTTCCTCTTCCTTCTTCTCTTTATCCTTCCCTCCTTACATTCCTCCTCTTTATGTCAGTGCTTCCACCCTTCCCCATGCACGCAGTGAAGTTTAACTGTCTGATTCCATTGTCATTACACCTTTGTTATATAGCAGTATCTTGATAGAAGTATATAGGGATCGAACATACCTCCCTTTCGGTATTCATAGAAAGTCTTTCTCGGCTGCGCTGTATGACTTTGCTGTGTCTACACAAACTCTGTGATGAATCCTGCCACAATACTATCAAGCCAAAAGTCTACTGCATGGGTGAATTTGTTGTTCACCTGCTGTAGCTGTTGAATCTGTACTAGAGTACAATCTAGCTGTCGAATCCGGTTCATCGGGTGATTATACGTTAACCTTAAGATCCACTCCTATAGTAGATGCAGAAAATCACAGAAAACGATTTCGTGTAAATCTGTAAACACATATTTATCCAGGTATCTACGTGGTGTGATTCTAGCGTTTCTATTGTCTTTGTGTGCAAATTATATCTCTTTAGTTCTCAACCAACCCTCAATTTCCTCTTTCGTGGGGTTCCACGGTCTCCACATTCCCTTCTAACGGCTCATTGCTTCTTTGATGGTTATTGTCCACTCTATCTTATCTACTCAATCCTATCTTTGTTTCTCTCAAGATGGACACAGAATCATTTGTTGGTTTTATCGATTCCCTTCTCAGGTTATTTGAGTTATTGACCCAAGGCTTATGTCATTTGGGTTCCAACAAAGCCTCTAACTATCATCCCTCCTGTAAAATAGAAGGCAACACAGCACCCAGAAGGTAATGCGCAGTTTCAACTGAGATAGCTAAAGATGGGTGACTGTAAGACTCAGGTGTTTATAGTCTAGGACAGAGTAGGGGATAAATGGTTTCTTGATTAAGTCCCTGTTCTGTGAACTGTTACTGTAATCTACTTGTTCCTATGAATTGCATGCATACAATTCAAAATATAAACAGATTCTAATAATGCATCTGGTTATTCATCAATCGTAATCATCTATTGCTGAAAGAAGTTAAAGATAAGAAAACATTCAACACATTACATAGATATTACCATGGTTCACCCCTCCTGGGCTATGTACAAAAAGATCTAGCTCAACCATTTGTTGGTTTTATAGATTCCCTTCTTGGGTTATCGGAGTTATTGACCTAGGGTTCATGTCATTCGGGTTCCAACAAAGCCTCTAACTATCAGCCCTCTTCGTAAACCAGAAGGCAAGGCAGCGCCTGGAAGGTACTGCACAGTCTCACCTGAGATAGATAAAGATGGGTGACTGTATGACTCGGGTGTTTACAGTCTAGGACAGAGTACATAGAGGATAAATGGTTTCTTCATTAAGGCTTGTTCTGTGAATTGTCACTGTAATCTACTTGTTCCTAGGAATCGCATGCATACAATTCAAAATATAAACAGATTCTAATAATGCATCTGGTTATTCATCAATCGTAATCATCTATTGCTGAAAGAAGTTAAAGATAAGAAAAACTTCAACACATTACACAGATATTACCATGGTTCACCCCTCCTGGGCTATGTCTACAAAGATTTGGCTCTTGGCTCTTTTATTATAGTAGTTCTTGATTTCCTTGTGCCACGTGCTTACATTTCTCCGCAAAAGTGGGTAAGATCTATGCAAGGAAAATTAGATCACACCAGGCTCCACATCCTGTGGTCTAATCCTCATATCTACCTTCCCTCATATCTTTCTTGCTCAACAGCTTACAAAACTCGATTCATACAATTCAAAAACCTTCACGTATCGCCAACAACAATCCTCAGAAAAATCACTCAATAACAATCACAATCCTCACAAAAACTAACATAAAATCAACAATGACAACAACAAGAAACAATAGCCATCCTATCCGATACTTTGGTATCTATATTTATACATTTCGGTCTCTTCAGCCACTTATAGAATGTTACCAAAACCCTAACCCTTCTTATGCTAGGTTTTTCTCTCATGCACGTGTTGTTCTTCCTCCAACTGTCGCTTTCCTCTGTGCATGCTTTCTTGCATTTGCGTGTGTTGATCCTTTGCTATTTGTCACTTCAGTTTCCTGCACACTTTATTTCCCATGATCTTCCTTCTTTCCACTTCCACCTGGTGCCAACACCAGTCATACTAGTGGGCAACTCGGTTGGAGAAAACATGAATCTTAGGTCTGCTAAACCTACCCCATTTTGGCAGAGGCTAGTACGCAACATCATGTGTCAAATAGCTGTTAGAAGTCACACATGGAGGGGACATATGGCTAGACAATCTCGTCCCTATAATGTTTAAGCTTATTGCGCAAATAACAGGGTTACCAATTTGGGGTATGGATCCCGTGTTGGTTATGGACGACAAATCCAAGGAGGAAGAGCTGGCAGAAGAAATGAAGAAGAAGTATGGAACCACCAAGGGGGCAAGAGGCATCATCATCAAATGGATCAACAATGCAACCACACAATTGGGCACGGAAATATTAGCCTGCAACTTGCTAAGAAAATGCCGCAGAGAGGAAGTACCAGCTGGAGTCATTGCAATTGCAGCCCAGTGCACAGAAGGCACTTCAATGAGATGGGCGCCATACTTATTGAACTTGTTCCAAGAGGATTGCAAAGATGTGCAGGACCTAGGCACAGAGTTCCAGTACTCATGGTTGATTACCTTAATAGCCTTCATGGGATGGCGAGAACCAGTGTATCTATTGCTGAGAGTTGGGCATGAATGTCAGGCATAAGAGGTAGAATGGGATCATATTTGAAGCATACCTATGCGACATGCATGAATCCATCAACAGACCATGGAGAATAACAACAGAGGTTGTCGCGCGATATGCAAAAATCAACAATTTCCAGGCTACATGACAAACAATGTGGATACAAAAAAGGCAGGATCCGGCTAAACAATGGCTACAGATCTGCTACTGCATCACAGAGGGTGATATCAACATGGTCATCAAATAATGGCCTGACGAATGGAGTATCCCAGCCATGAACCAGGAAGTGTCGCAAAGAACATCAGAGAAAGAGGCAGAGTAGGGAGAAACACAACCTCCATAAATCCAAGTGCCGAAGAGACCAAGAACAAGCCAAGGCAAGCCAACAAAGATAGACAAAGGGACAAAGAAGATAGGAAACCAGAAGGGGAAAAAGGAGAATACATAGTTGACCAAGGAACAACAGAAACAGGTTGAGGGAGCACAAGAGACTGCCTCAAATCCCAACACATGGGAACTAGGGAGAAATAAGAGACTAGCCATGCAGGCAGGAGGTGTGCGCAAGAAATCAAAGGCACAACAAGCATCGCCAGAGTATACAATCATGAAGGACGATGGGGAAATGATCGCTAGAATGGTCCAGGATTGTCTAGCAGAGGACTTCGACCATGCAACACATCACATGGACAAACTCGAAAAAAAGATGGCAGAAATGGGGCAGTTCCTCAAGAAATTAGGGGAAGTCCATATAACAAGTAGCAGCATAGGCATAGACCCATCAACACCGTAGACAGAAGGAAGAGTGCAAGAGGAAGATCGACAGTCAGACAAAGGGATATTGCAACCACACATAACATTCCATATCAACCCCATCATGTTGCACATGGACGAAATTGTGGGGCAGACACCCTTGAAATACTTGAGCTAGATCCAACTTGTTTTGACAAGGACACCATCAGGGGAATTACACAGGTTGCAGGTGAGCATCAACCATGAGGTACATTCTCGCACACGCAGAGACTTAATTGAATTGAAGCATGCAACAAAGAAACAAGACGAATTGAAAATAGGCTATGAGAAGGCCAAATCTGAGACAGAGGAGGAGAGGGAGCACCTAAAAGGGTTGGAGCAAAAAGTGGCAGGAACTTATGAGAATATTCCACAGGCCGCGCGGAGTGATGAAATCGCAACTGCGGAAAAGATTGATCATATTGCACAGGAAATTGATCAATATCAGAATGAGATCGAGAATCTTCGAGAACAACTCACACCAAACACTCCACCAGTAGTCAAGGAGAAAAGGAAACAGGAAGCAACAACGCAGCTGCTGGAGATAGAGAAACAGGTTAGCACAGCAGCTAACTTGTTTGATAAAGAAACACAACTTTGGACAAGGTTGGAGGAGGATCCACAGGTTCACTGGTGAGACAAGAAAGAAGAAAGGATCAATGCAATGATCCAAGGGATCAAACAGAAGCAGAAGACCATACCAATCTTAGAATGAGTCAAGGGGACGCAGGAGATGAAGAAGATGCAGGCAGAGCTCATCACTGCGCAAATGCAGAAATAGGAGCGTTAGGCTCAAATAGAGCCATTGTAGGAGAAAGTAGCAGATGTACTGGTACAGGCAGAGGTAGTTAAGAAAAAGATAGCACTGACCCAAGAAGAATGTGTAGGATTGATCGGTGATGAAGTGGTATTCCAAGTAGTGGACACAATCAAGGAGAAGACCGTGCAAGTGCTGACACAAGGAGCAAAGCTCAAGGAAAAGTTCTAGATGGTCACCAAGGAGATCGAGGAAGCTCAGAAGGATTAGGTGGCTCGGGATGTGCCACATGTTAGTGTTGGGGGCCTGTTCACAGTAGGCCAAAGTGGAAAGAAGGATGGCCGAAGTGGAAAGAAGGATGATCGTGGGGAAAGAAAGTGTGCAGAAACTAAAGTAACAACTGGAGGGAAACACACCATGCACGCATGTAAGAAAGAGTGCACAAGGAAAGCGACAGCTGGAAGGAAGAACAACACATATGCATGGGAGGAAGACCTAACGTCGGTAGGGTTAGGGTTTTGGTAATGTATTGTAAATATCCAAAGAGCCCAAAATGTATAAATATCGATATGTAGGTATCATAGGGGGTTCCTTGTTTTTGCATTGTTGTTCTATCATAGATAGGTACGAGTTGATACAATATGTAATGTCATTATGAACTATATTTTGTAGGTTGTTGAGCTAGAGGAGAGGAGAGAAGGAAGATCTGAGGATTAGATTGCAGGCTAAGGAGCCCGGTATGATCTAGTTCGCCTCATATAGATCTTACCCAGGTGAGAAGAATTGTAAGCGCATGACGTTGTAGATGTAAAATCATCATAATAAAAGAGACAAGAGACAAATCTTTGTGGACGTAGCCCAGGAGGGGGTGAACCACAGTAATATCTATGTAATGTGATGAATGCATGCATGTATTTATCTTCTCTTTAGTAGTTAAGTGTTGTGCTTAATGAATGATTGAGTTATTACATTGCTATGAAATATGGTTGCACTATTAAGGGAATAAATTGTTTAAGGTAATGCATAGTCGTGAATACAATAGATTGCAATCACAACTTATAGTAGTTGGCTCTGACTACCGATCTCATATCTCATACTCAATCCTAGGTTGTAAACACCTGAGTCTTACAACCACCCATTTAAATCTATCTCGGGTGAGACTGCACTACACATTCTGTGTGTTGTGTTGCCTTCTAGATTACTTGGAGGGCCGATAGTTTTATAGGCTTTGTTGGAAACCCAAATGACATGAACCCTGGGTCAATAAGCTCAGAGTAGAATAGAAGAAGAGTAAACCAACACGAGTTATTCGACTACTTCAATTTAAATATAATGATGCAAGCTTATGTTGATGGATGGATTGGTCAAGATCCAAACAACAACCCCACTAGGATATGAATCCCCCTACATTTTTATAGAGGTGATACTCCTCTATATGATCTAAAAGACATTATTCATATTCTTGAATATGACTGCCAAATGAGAGAATGCTAAACAAAAAATACCAAGTCTTTATTGCTTTATTTTATATATGTAGGATGGTTCTTCATAACTAGATCTACTCTGCAATAGCTTCTTAACAATAAAAATATTGAAGAAAGGATTCAATATCATAATATATGCATACTCAACATCATTTATACAACCCTCTAAATCACATGCAAGTAGAGGATACATCCATATCTTCTCACAAGTAAAAGGATGAAGTGGTTTCAATCATTTCAAAGAACTTTAAATGAGTTCTGCATTCAAAACTAAAAATAATTTGATAGGAAAACTTCAAAAATATCATGCTCAGAGATCCCAAAATATGAGAAATCATTAAAGTAATAACGCTAAGTAGTCCTTTGCAGAGTTTTATTCATAAAGGATACTTAACAATACAAAACATCTCAACAAACCAATTGACTAATGCTTCATAAACAAAGTTTGTCAAACACAAGGACTAAATTTCCATCAATCCAATAGATAATCCTGTCTTACATATGGAATTCACATATATGGTTGTAAATACTCCATGATCTTGTGGAGAATAAGTCTTGGAAGAATACAAGAAAGACACTTAAAAGCTCAACCTTGTGGTTGGTTCAGAACTTCAAGCATAAATCCTTGAGAAAAATAGTGTAGAAGAAGAAGAATAATGAAGAAGATAAAGATATATATTTGTTGATCAGAAGCTTGACTACGTGTTGATGGATGGACCCTTCTATTCTGATCTTATTCTCAGATAATGCAACCTTATAATCCTTCTTTGATGATGATTGTTTCTTTTAAAAACGACTTTCAATGCTTTCTTGAAGTAGGTAGGGTTTTAGTCTTTCCACACACTTTTCTTCTTGGAATAACCACTTTTATTAATCCCTCATTGAAGTTTCATTAATTACTGTGTATCATTTACAATTGTGCCTTGAAGTGGGTCCCATTTAATCTTTACTAAAAGTCATTAAATAAAATTTTATTTTCAAAACTTTTAATTGGTTTCCTTTTTAAAAAGTGGACTGTGTTTTAATTTTTTGAGAAATATATTTGACCTTTCACCCATGGAAATAATTCTATATGAAATATTCATCACATTATATTTCCAACAAGTCCTCCTTAGCGATATTTGGAGTTTTGGATCTCAAGATATAAGCTCGGGAAGTCAAGGTACCAAACAGATTTATCAACAAACCATAAAAACATAGTTGACTATTATTTCAATTTCTGAGAGAATCATGACCAATTTCACCTCTTGAAACCTATTTCATAATCTTCCACATCGAATTAAATTTCCAACAAGGTATACTTTTCTGAAAACGAAGTTCGAGAGCTGAATATATTAGCTCGGGAAGTCAAAGACTCAACCACCACCCATCGATTTTCGTGATCCAATCCTAGCCCTCCATCTCAATTCACCCTTTTCTTTTAAAAATGTCCATCCCACATTCATTGTGGTATTTAAGTGTGTAATTTATATATGGTAAAACTTACCATATATTCGATGTGAAGCATAAAGAGACTATGGAAACTATGGTGGCTCGAAACTTAAGAAAATTCATGAATTAATTAAATATTTTGATATCCCAGTCAACATCCACTAAGTGCCTAGTTGATGCCTAGTCAGCAATGAGTCATCGTCCATGTCATTTCCATGTTTCACTATATGATAGGTTTCCATAGGATGCCATGTGTCATGATTTCATTAGCTACCACATGTCATAGCTTGATTAGTTGTGATGTGTCATCGTCCCATTGGATGCCATGTGTCATCCTCCCATTGGCTACCATGTGTCATCCTCCCATTGGATTTCGTGTGTCATGGTATCATTGGTTAATATATCTTGTAAATGACTTAGGAAATAAGATAAATATGGAATATAGGGAGAAGGACGAGAGGAGAGGAGGAAAGGAGGAGAGAGAAGCATACTAATAGGTGAGTGAAGTCACGGGGATGGAGGGATAAGGGGGTGTGAACTCGTAGTGTATGGAGTGGAAGAGGGAAATAATTCTAAGTATGGATGGTTTATGGAGTGGAATAGGGGATTACGGGGAGGAGAGATGGAGGGATAAGGAAAAAAAATCTAAGTATGGACAAGTAAGAGAGGGGAGAAAGGAGAGTGTATAGAATTTTGAAAAAGAAACTAAGTATGGAGAATAGGAGAGGGGAATTGGGAGAGTGGAGGATTTCAAAAATAATCTAAGTATAGAATATAGGAGTGAGGAGGGAGAGAAGGTAGGTGAGGTAGATATAAATATTTTCTAAGCATGAAAGAGAAGTATGGACATGTAAGCGAGGAGAGGAAGGAGAGTGTAGAGAATTTTGAAAAATAAATTAAGTATGGAGAATAGGAGAGGGGAATTGGGAGAGTGGAGGATTTCGAAAATAATCTAAGTATATAAGATATGAGTGAGGGGGGAGAGAAGAGAGGTGAGGGAGAATGTTTTTTTCTAAGTGTGAAAGAGTAGTATGGAGATAGGGAGATGAGAGTGAGTGTAGAAATAAATAAAACCAAGTATGAGAGATAACGAGATATGTGAGATGAGAGAAATATGGAAATAAGAGAGTTCCAAGAAAATAATGTGGTTCCAAGAATTGAACATGGTTCCAACAAATTGACATGGTTCCAAGAATTCCAAGAACATAAGTGCGGTTCCATGACAATGATCATGGTTCCAAGATTTCTTAGTTCCACGAAAAATTGGCTTTGCTTCATATGGAAGAAACACTCTTTTGGCAGTTAGACAAAAACCTGTATATCTTGAGCATACAGACTGAGATTTTGAACTCGAAAAATGAGTGACGAAGTTGAGACTGAGGGATACACTGTGAGCTTATGATCATTCAAAATTTCTTTCTTCTAATATAAATTTTATATATTTTTTATTTTTCCATGATCCAAATTTGATC
>SNQJ01S0054869.1:68337-91468 GCA_010110895.2 Picea sitchensis | reverse complement strand
CTCACACTTCCAGTAGTTGCCTCCCCTTTTTGTTATAAATAGATAGATGAAATTATTTAGTAGGTTCGAATGTTTGATCAAGGTTCACTTATACTCTAATATTTTGATGAAGTTACTGTGAACTAGTTATGTACTTGATTTGAGACATCTTGGTTAATATAAATCAACTTCTCTTTCTAGCTTATTTGCCTCTGATGCTAAAGTGTTCATGCTTTGAATGATTCACATGAATGGTTGTGGTGATATTATGATGTATGTTTGATTATTATATTATCATGATGTTTCTTTAGTGTCCTTAAGTTCTAAACTCAAGAAGATATTGTGTTAAGAATATTTCTTCTTTAGGTTGTCTACAAACTTGATGTTTACAACACCCTCTACATTCCTCTCACTAGAGTATTCCCTCTTTTCATACTTAATCCCACTTACTGATTAAATTTAGCCAAGACCTTGATTTCTCGTGCATGCTAGCCCTAATTTCTGAGTTGGAACAATATCATCTTGAGTCTTATCCATTTGACCCCTCAAAAATCTTTTACATTCACATATAACATGATGGGTATTGGGCTTGCCTTCCATGCAATCTGAATGTGATTCCTAGTGCTAACATTCTAAGCATCATTGTCGGTGAACGACTTGAAGACTTTTCCCTGGGATTAAATGACACAACTTACTAGTTCTAAAGGTGCATTAAAACTTCGTATCTTGAATATTGCAGCTTGCACCTGGTGACTCCATTTTTTCATCTCTATCACCTAAAGGTAGACATTAGAGATCAAATCCACAGTTACCTTTGGTTCCACCTAAGGCTGACCCAGAGAAGATAAGCAAGAAGGGAAAATGTTCTCAAGAAATTTTTTATGTTGTTGCTACAAGTTCTTATGGTCAGTTGCCTGATTCCACTCTTAATACTCCAGTTCTTATATCAAGTAATCCTTCTTTACCTACTGCTAAAGTATCTAAGAATCTTGATTTTCAAAAGTTTTGTATTGAATAATCCTCTTTTGAAACTGATTTGAAAGAAGAAAGATTTGAAATTATTTCTTCCCCTGATATTGTAAAGTGGTATAGTCTTGAGAGTCTTGAGGAGTTTCCTACTTTGGGTTTTTCTACCCCTCCTCCTGCTAAAATTTATGTTTCAAAAGAAAAGGAAACCTCCTCTCCTTTACATACTTTACCATCTTCTTCGAAGACTCAGCCTTCTGCTATGAAAACTGAAATTTTCCCTTCATACATTCCTTTTTCACCTAAGTTGCACACAATCAAGTCCTCTTCTCCTCCTTGCTCACCAAGAGTTCAAAATCCAATGGCAGGTGCTAACCCCCCTGCAAATAGGATGGATTCCATAGTGGCTGCAAGATATGCCCCTCTTGTTTTAACTCAGCTAGTGAATGCCCTCCCTCCTGGAGATTATCTGAAATACATGCCCAAATTCACAGGTGAAGAAGATATAACCATTGAGGAACATGTTTCTCCTTTCTACAACTATGAAGATAATCAAAACATTGAAAATGAGGATGTCTGGATGAGTTTCTTCATCCAAATCCTTTTTGGAGAGGCTAGGAAGTGGTTTAGAGGTTTGGCCCCTGGATCCATTACTAGAATTGAGGTGTTAGATGAGGCCTTCTTGAGGCACTTGGGGGGAAAAAAGGAATTTTTTTAGTACATCACTGAATTTGGATCCCTAAAAAGAAAAGAGGGAGAGTCTGTCTCTGACTTTTCTAAAATATTTAACAAAATGTACAATAAGATTCCTCATGAGATAAAACCCACTGAAACTTATGAAAAAATCACTTATGCTAGTACCTTTGACCCTGATTTTTTCCTTCTACTGAGAGAAAAAAGATCAACCTCCTTAGTTCATATGCAAGATGTAACCTTGGAGGTGGAATCCAACATAGTGGCATCTGATAAAATTAGAGGGAAATCTGATAGGGATAAGAGAAAAAGAAGAACTGAAGCCTCAACCTCTGACTCCCATATTGTTCATCCTCAAGTAGATGAGCTCACCAAATTAGTAAAATCCCTTTCTACTGAGATAGAGAATTTAAAACTGGAAGGAAAATAGACCTACATAAATACTCAAAACACTGATAACAGAGGTAACTTCGGAAGACCAAATAATGCTCCCCAAATCCTTCCCATAGATCCTAGAAACAAAGAGAGAGATGATCAAAGGGTACAAACTCCTTTACAGAACAACCTAGTTGTTGTTGAATAAGGAGAGGAGGAAGAAGTTGATCTTGAGATTCATTGCTTAGGTGACACATCCCCATCCCCTCACTTAACCCAATATGCTTATGAGAAATCCTTGATGGATATTCAAATAAATGAATTAGGTAAGGGAGAGAAAGAAAAAGAAAGAAAGCAAGGGGAGTTGGATCATATGATCAGAAGGATTCATAAGTTGGTTGAAGTGAAACAGACTCGGGAGTAGCTTGTAGATAAAGCACATGATCATCAACTAAAAATCAAGAAGGTGTTTGATAATAAAGTGAACAAAGAGGGTTTTCAAATGGGCTATCTAGTCCTCAAGTGGGATGCACTGAAGCAAGATAAAGGAAAACATGGTAAATTTGAAGCTTTATGGATCAGTCCCTTCAAAATTTCTGAGGTATTCTCTAAGAACACTTTCAAGTTGCATAATATGAAGGATGAAGAAGTTTTTGGTGGCCCTGTAAATGGGCATTTTCTAAAAAAGTACTTTTCTTGAGCCATGAGTGGCTTTGCGTGCCATTGTAAATATCATATTTCTTTTATTTTCATTTCAATAACTGACCCCATAGCTCTAGGATAAGGCACTAAATATACTCATTCTTGGCATCCTGCAGGGGGCATTCCATCCCCTGTGGAGCCAATGTTATCACACTAGGTTGGCTTGGGTTTTTAGCCTTTAGTTTTATCTTTTCGTAAGCCTTAGATTTTAACTTTTTTAATTTGACATTTTTAAAAGTGTCTTTTTTAGGGCCCCCTTGATAAATAAAGTATTATGTCATGACTTGTGATTTAATACTCATTCAAATTTTGACTTAGGAACGTTTTGTTCATGATTTATCTTTGATCTCCCCATGACTTGTCACTAGGACCGTTTTGTTAATTACTTAATCCCCCTCATGACTTGTCAGTAGGATCGATTCGCTCCACGAATAGCTTGATTTGATAGGTCATTTTCCTCACTCATGCCCTTGTAGCCCTGCCTTGTTGTCCTTTGCTTACTTGTTTAACCATTTTTTGAAATGAAGCACTGCCCACTCATCAGTAGTTTCTGTAGTGCCTTTCTCGTTCATCATATTCCACCATGATTTATGATTACAACATTGATGTCATCATCCTTGTTTTAAGCACCAAGAGTTGGTTAAAAGATGATTTCAAGATCTCATATTTACGAGCTCTGATAACGGTTTGTAATTATTGAAAAACTCAAGATTGTCGCGCTACGCAAAATCCAAGTTCCAACCAATCGACAACATTGCTACCAGATCTAATGCTGAGGTAGATTCAGAGGCCGATATTCTTGTGACTTCTTCTTGAAATCTTGCTAAGGTTTTCAAACTGATTTTATTCCATAGGTATTCCATTTTTTCCTCCTCAGCACATAATTTTCAAAGAGAGATAGCACTCAGAATTTTGGTTATCGGGCCTGCATAGCTGGAGGAGATCTTTCCTCACGCCACCCTATCATTTTCTTCCCTCCTTTCAAACCTGTAAATCTCATCACCTGCATATTGAAGTTTGATACATTCACCACCATTGCTACTAAGCTCATAGCATCCAAGCAAGTTCTATCCTTTGCATGTGCGGCGCACTACTTAGAGGCGCTACTCAAAAACTTTGTTCCCCCGATTCCTCTAACACTTAAATCAGGTTGTCTCTACCCAGTTTCAAAGGCCAATTATAGGGTATCCTCTCATTTTCTAAGTGTTCATACCTGAACACATCCAAGGGTGGGATTTCAATAGCCAGTTTAGTTATCTAGCACTAGTCTGGTTTAAGGGAAGTTCTTTCCACTTGAGCCTTGACTTTGGGTCCTCCTGGTTATCACCAGTCCATAGCCATAAGAATATCTTATCCTAAACTATTGAGACTCCTCAAATGAAGAAGTCACACAAGGGGGGTAAGGTAGTTAGAATTGAACCTGTGGATATGCATCTTTTTGAGACAGAGCCCGTGGCCAGAGAAGTTTTTCAAAGGGTGGGATTCCTCTCTTTCTACCAAAATATGCAAAGAGGTCATCCTGAGGTGACAAGGCAGTTTTCCTTACATTTTGATGTCCTAAAAAACAAGGTAGGGGATCTATAATTTGAGGTGATTGAGGCCTCTATTTCAACTGCTACATGAATCCCTATCACAGGTGAGAAATGGTTTAAAGCCATGGATTTGAATGCAGCCTATGCCAAAGATTTCCCTAAGCCTGAACACCAAGATTCTAATTTGTCAAAAGGTGTGCCAAGGAATCATCTGATTGAGAAGTTTGACAATAAATTGAGGATCATTCAGAGATAATTTACGTGTGGAGGGAGGTTCAACACATTATATCAGTACCATATAAGGCTTCTACTGCATTTTACTAGTAAAATTGAAATGAATATTCCCTACTATTTTCTAAGGAGCAAAGGAAATATGTCATAAATGATTCAATCCAAGTCTAAGGATGTGGATACTAGCATCTTTCACTCTGGATTGATTATAATGCTAGTTTCAGAAGAACTGGGTAAGAAAGATATCTCATGGGAACATTTTGTTATTGCTTCTCACTTCAAGCTGGATATAGAAGCTACTCCCCAGCCATAGAAAGCAAGAACTTTACCATCCACCAGTGCCACTAAATCAGGTACTAGAAATAAGAGAAAGGGAAGAGTTCTTGTTCAAGATCCAGAGGTCATCAAGGAGGTCACAGGAACTGAGGAGGAAGCTTGTCATTCTCCACATAGATATTCTGCACCCCCTCCTCCATTAGAGATAGAAGAATCCCCTTCTTCTACTAAACCTACAACAAATAAAGGGAAGAATCTACACTTTTCCTCATCTACAAAAAAAGAAATATAAGGGCCACGGCATTGGAAATACTGTGGAGAAGAAAGAAGAAACCCTTGCACAGAGTAAGAAAGATAAAGTCAAATGCATCAAGAAGCCTGATGAGAGAGACAAGGTAATTCCTATGCAGCGGGAAGAGGAGACCATGAAAAATCTTTTTGAGACTGTTCACATCACTACTCCACCTGACAGCCATACATTCAAAAGATTAATCAGGCAACTTAGGGATGCTAGGAAAGAGGTGTCTCAGTTGAAAGAAAAAGCCATGTCTGACAGGTTTAATATGAAATAACTCATGGATGTCTACAACCACACTCTTGACTTAGCAAGGTTTGCAGCAAGAAAGGCCCAACCTCTCCATAGGCAGCTCAAAAACCTTTTTAGGAATAACATAGGCTTTCAGTCTCAAAACAGAAAGATCAAAGCAGAGTTGCAACATTTTCAAGATGAAGTGGCTCAAAGGAACTTGGAGGTATTGGTTGAATCTGCTATTGAAAAGGAGACACCAGCAACCAAGGATAGCATAGCTCCATTGAAGAATATTGTCACTACTAAAGTAAAGAAGCTTGTTGGGCCAAAGGAGGATCCTCTTTCTCCAAGAAAGAGTGTCAGGTTAAGTGTCAGGTTAATGAAGTAGCTGGTGAAAGGTGAGATCCATTTTGGAATATGGTCCCTTTTTGTGAAGATAAACTATTGATGTAACACTACCTCTGCCACCTATACAGGCTTCTAGTGCTTATTGTTCACATTTTTGGGTTTTCATAAATAATTAATCCCTTCGACAGTAATAGTGCAGACATTCTGTAGTGCTATGGTGCTACAAAATAGTTTATTTTTGATATTCCACTAGTTTTCTACCCACAATGTTGCCAAAACGCCTAAGACTTATGAAGCTGCTACTACCCTGAGGTTTCTACCCATTCAATACATTTTCAAGTGAAGGTGTTGCGTATTTTGATGGCACTACCTAAAGTTTGAAAAAACACATAGTCAGGTGCTACCAGATTTATGGTAGAGACAAAAGTCTACACAAAGACACACCAAAGTGGTGCTACCTAAATTCGCTACCGAATTTCTGGTAGAGATGAAGTTTTCACAGAGGCACACCAGAATGGTGCTAGCAAAATTTGTTATCTAAATTTTTGCAGAGACTGAAGTTTTAACAGAGGATACGAAGGTTTTTTGTAGCTTTGTAGTTTTGAGGTTGCGCTACAGAATCTCATGAAATTTGGTGAAGGCACTACAAAGTGCGCTACTCGAAGTGCTACCCAAAGATGCTACCAATAGATTCCAAGAATCCAGGAGGGTCGATCTAACAAATTTTTGGATAGCTGATGATGGAGAGAATTGTACAAACAACAACTGGCATCATGATGATAGCCACATGCCCCCGAAGGACACATGGTAAACAAGGAGTTGCGCACCAAAGGGGGATCAAGTTAGTTCAAATATTGGTTGGATTAGTCACCAACACTTTCCCATTTTATAGAATAGGTTGTTATTCAAGTTGTTAGATGGAATAAATTCTTAGAGATTTTCACGGGAAGGAGGCCAGCTCGCACCTCTAGTTGTTGCCTCCCCTTTTTGTTATAAATAGATAGATGAAATTCTTTAGTAGGTTTGAATGGCTGAGAAAGGCTCCCTTATACTGTAATATTTTGATTAAGTTACAGTGAATTGGTTATGTACTTGATTTGAGACATCTTGGTTAATAGAGACCAGCTTCTCTTTCCATCTTATTTTCTTTTGATGCTAAAGTGTTCATGCTTTGAATGATTCACATGAATGGTTGTGGTGATATTATGATGTATGTTTGATTATTATATTATCACGATGTTTCTTTAGTGTCCTTAAGTTCTGAACTCAAGAATATATTTTGTTAAGAATATTTCTTCCTTAGGTTGTCTGGAGACCTGATGTTTACAACAACCTCTACATTCCTCTCACTGAAGTCTTTCCTCTGTTCATACTTACTCCCACTTACGAATTGAAGTTAGCCAATACCTTGATTTTTGGTGCATGCTAGCCATGATTTCTAAGTTGGAACATTATCATCTTGAGTCTTATCCATTTGACCCCTCAAAACTCTTTTACATTCAATTATAACCTGATGGGTACTGGGCTTGCCTTCCATGCAATTTGAAGGTGATTCCTAGTGCTAACAAAATGTATAGCCATTATGAATTTATAGTGGTGGAATTTGGGTTGTCAAATGCACTAGTTGTCTTTATGTGTTTAATGAATGGTATTTTAAGAGATTACTTAGATAAGTTTTTCATTATGTTTTTGGATGACATGATTATTTAATCTAAGTTTGAATAAAATAATGAACATCACTTGAATATGGTGCTACACGTACTGAGAGAGAATCAATTGTGTGGAAAGTTGAGAAAGTGTTCATTTTTTTATAGGCATATACATTATTTGGGACATATTATTTCATAAGAATGGATAGCAGTGGATCTGGAAAAGATAAAATCCATTGAGAATGGCTAGTACCAAATAATGTCTCAAAGGTGAGATCTTTCATGGGGTTTGCATGGTATTATATAAGATTCATTGAGGGTTTTTCGAAGATTGCACACCTAATCACATCTTTACAAAAGAAGGGTGTGATATTTGAGTGGACACCTGACTGTGAAAGAAGTTTTTAACATTTGAAATATTTATTGACAAGTGCACCAATTTTGAGAATTGATAGTACATATGAAGCTTTTATTGTGTACTGATGCATGCAAAGAAGTGATTGGTGGAGTCCTTAGTAAAAATGGGCATGTGATATGATACAAGTCAAGAAAGTTAAAAGAGAATGAGAGACACTATGCCACTCATGATTTATAATTGGCATTCATAATGCATGCCTTGAGGGTGTGGAGGAATTATCTTAGTGAAAAACAATTCGAGTTGAGGACTAACCATAGTGGTCTGAAATATTTGTTTGGACAACCAACCTTAAATGCTAGGCAAATCAGATGGTTAGAATTTCTTAGTGAGTATGACTTTGATATAAATCATATCAAAGGTAATGAGAACAAGGTGGTTGATGCACTCAATAGGAGAGTGCATGAGATGCATGCTACAAACATTAGGATGTATAAATCATATTTGAAATACATAATTTTAGAGGTTGCAAAATCATATCAGAAGTACATGGAAACAAAGGAGAAGTTACAACAAGGTATTTTTCAACAAAAAAATGAAGATTATGAGCTAAGAGAGGATGGAATCCTCATGTGGAGGGGAAAACTTTATGTGCCAAATTTTTACGAGTTGAAAAATATGGTGTTAAAAGAAATGCATAATGTGTCTTATGTTGTGTACCCATGTTACCAAAAAAATATTACAGTTTTCAGGAGGAATCCGAAGAACCATGGATAATACTGTGGTTCTTCCGATTCCGCCTAAAAATACTCCTCACCACAGAAGTCTCAACAATCAAATATTACAGTTTTCAAGAGCCAATATTATTGGCCAAGTATGAAGAAAGAGGTGGCTTATTTTATAGCCAAATTTTTGGAATGTCAAAAAGGCATGGATGAGAACAATCACCCAACTGGTTTTCTATAACCATTAACCATTTCTAAGTGGAAATGAGAAGTTGTAACAATGTATTTCATCACTAATTTTCCTAGAACATACAAGAAACATGACTCTATCATTGTGGTGGTGGATAAGCTGACTAAAGATGCCCATTTTATCCCAGTGAAGCTAACTCACAAGGAAACCAACATTGTAGATATCTACATGAGAGAAATTTCTAGGTTATATGGTGTGCCTAAGACAATTGAGTTTGACATAGATCCTGAGTTTACATCAAAATTTGGGAAGGGATTATTCAAAGGATTTGGAACAAATCCAAACTTTAGAACAACATATTATCCAAAGTCAGATGGGAAAAAAGAAGGTAAATCAAGTGATTGAGGATATGATGAGAATGTACGTGATGGATAAACCATCGAAATGGGAAGATTATTTTCACTTGGTTGAGTTTTATTATAATAATGGGTATCGAGAATCTTTGAATATGAGCTCATTTGAAGAATTGTATGGCAGAAAATGCAACACACCATTGAGTTGGGAAAACCTAGCAGACAAAGTAGTGGTTGGACCAGAATTACTTAGGGAAATGGAAGAGAATATAGTGAATATAAATATAAATATAAATTCTCCCCAATATAGGAAGAAAATATATGCATATAAGGTTATAAATCACAAAGAGTTTAAAGTGGGTGACCATGTGTTCTTGAAAGTGAAGGCCAAGAGAAGTACCTAGAATTTGGGGAATTGTTCAAAGCTTGCATCCAGATATTGTGGACCATTTGAAATCCTCGATAGGATTGGTCCTATTGCATACATGATTGCAGTACTTCCATTCATGTGCATTCATAATTTATTCAATGTGTCTTTTCTTAAAAGGTATGTGCCTGATGCTAATCATGTAATTGATTGGAAATTTATTCAGGTGGAGAAAGAATGTGACTTTCAAGTTTATCCAATGTGCATATTGGATTGTAAATTCAATCTTCTCTAAAATTGAGAAATATGTCTAGTAAGGGTCTAGTGGACCTATTATAGTCCTGAAAATGCAACATGGGAGCATGAGGATGCCATGCAAAAAGAGAACCCACATATTTTGGAAGACTTTTGATTTTTTTTTTCTTGTAGTACATATGTATATAATGGACTGAGGAAAGTCCATAAATAAGAGGGAGGGGAATGTAATACCCTGGGCCAAATATCAATTGTAGTTTACATATAGGTTGGTGACTCAGGATGCTTGGGCTAGAGAGCCTTTATATATACATTTTGAGGCCAGAGTGTTTGTGTGATTATTATATTGGAGACCCTATATGCTAAAATTCCAATAAGGATAACATTGTAATATGTAATCACCCTCATATTATTATTAAAAAGTACATCATTGTTATAGACTGAGTCAGAGGAACGAGTAAGGGGGGATAGAACTCCACACTAGATGAGAGAGATGGATAAGAGTCTAGGAAGAGGGGATAAGCCAAGGGGTTCTTAAGCCAAACAAATATTATAATAATTTATGGTATATATATTTATCCTAAATTCCTAAAACATGGGAATGATTCACTAAGTGAAGTCAAGCTAGTTCATAATGTGACATGTGTCAAGTTGTTATCATGCAAATATATTGTTGGTAATTAGTTTATTTTCATTATTCATTGATTATTCCATATTCCACTCTTTCCATTCAGACCTTCCCACAACCATAAACCATACATGCACTTGGGAAGCTTTGGGGAGTTGTTATAACCCATAAAATTTGGTAAATTGAGTTAAAGAAGCAGCTTGTTAGGCCCATGTGCTATTGAAGAAGAGGGTTTTCAGGCCCATGAACATTCTCTCCATGTGAGAGGACTACTGGGAATTGTTTTCCCAAGGTGCCAAGATGCAGCTACAGGTCTTTGAGACTTCTTGTTCGTCTTGTTGCTCAAGCTCGAAAAGGGAGTGGGCCAGTCAAAGGATTGTTGAGAATTGAAGGGGAACACTTCCTGGAGTGGGATAGGCATGTGAAAAATGAGAGGTTGTAGGATCTCTGCTAGTTTTTTTATTGTACTTTGAGCTATATTGTTTTTAGTGGACCTTATCCTGGCTTAGGAATCCTTTTCCCTGGTAGAGTTTCTAGCCAGCTTGAGGGTCACCTACTACTAAGAGTTTATGATTGACATACTCTATGGATAGGAGGAATTTATGAGTTTTGCAAGCAGTTGGTGACTTTTTATGAAAGATAAGTGTCTTCTATGAATTTTATTTAATTACTCTGTGTATATTTTTTTGTTTCTATTATGGATTTTTCTTGTATTATTATGCATGTATATAGTTTTTGTAGTCCATAAAATTTTATGCATATGTAGAGAAATTTAATTTACTTAATCGTATTAGAGAAATTGTTTTTGAGATGATGGTAATGGGGACATTTCATATTATCATAGAAACCAACAAAAAATTCATTCAAACCACAAAATAAAATAGTTAATAGCAGGACGGATGGAAAGGATACTTACGATATGCAAATATGGCTTGTACAAAGATAAATGAAAAAATAAGTAGTGCATTCTTTAAATAATTAGAAATTTTTAATTACCTTGAAGTCCCACAACTTATAAGATATTCTATGTTTATAACTAAGTAACAACTAGACACAGAGTTGGGTGTGATTAAAGCTTCACGGGAAATCGATTTTGATGACCCCAATGAATTTCTGGAGGATTAAAATAAGTGTTGTCTTGTTACCTTTGTGAATAAAAATGAACACCACCTATCATCAATCAAACAAATAGATTTTGAACGTGAAAAAATTGAAGAAGAAATATTCTCACTTGGGATTAAACAAGATATTACCTTCTCGTCAATGAAGGAATATATTGAAGAATGGCTCAAGAAATCATTGGCTCAAATAGTTCACCCAAAATAACTACCAAGAAGAATTTATTCCAAGAAGGGTAGAAGCTCATGTATAAATCATGGAGACCCTAACGCAGAGAGAATCTATGAGAGAGAGAGAGATCCATCCATCTACCATTCCTCTGCTATTTTGTGAGTGCATCTTCTTTTGAAGAATTTCCCCTCTTTTTGTCCTATTCTTTGATAATCCATCTTTATTAAGTGTGTTTTTCATTTGTAAATCTGACCCCTAACTATATTTCTCCTTGTTTTCAAGTTATTTATGTTATTTTATTTGGTCCATGGGATCCCCATCCCAGTTCATTTGGATGAATGCATTTCCTTTAATCGTTTAAGTATCAGGAACATTTTGTTTTGTGATAGGAAATAAGTTTATTGGAACTTGAACATGTATGAGAAATTATTTTTTGAATCTCATAGAGAGCTATTAAAAGAGTTCATAACATTTGTGGTTTAAGAATATTTATAAAGAAATGAGATCTCATGTGTGTTTATCCTATCCATGTTATGATTCTAAATGAATTCAAAATCATATAAATCTCTCTGATTTTTGAGCCATCGGTCTTATTTAGTGTCTATGAGTCCTACCTCAAAATATTTTTCTCAATACCTTAAATAATGGATGTGATGGAACAAATGTAGATATTATGTTATTCTGTGTGATATTATTATATTTTTATTATAATTCATTTTTTATCTATTAAGTTATTTTACCACTTGGTTCACTCATACGTGTTGATGTTATGAATGAATGAATCTATTTTTTGAGAAAGTATATTGAATATTTGAGTGAGAAAGAGGAGTAGTAAGTACCACCTCTATAAAAAGGTAGAAGGGACATTGATAAGCATTTCAAGAATACCCTAGGAGTTTGACTCTTGTCTCTAACAATAAGAGAGATCAACAAGGGGGAAACCAAAGAAAGGAAGTGGGTCATTATGTCCTCGGATAATGTTTGTGTTCCAAAGGATTTTGGAGGGATTTGCATCAAGGAACACCTATTTATGGGAAAATCCCTGGAAGTGAAAACCTTTTGGCTTTGGATTAAAGCACCATAGGATCTATGTTCGAAGTTATGGAGAGATAATTATGCAACTAATAGATCCCAATTGCATAAATGATTCACATGGAAGGTGAACATCCAAGATATATAATATGGAACAACACATCGAGTAATAGAGGTTTGGTTCAGGAACATTGTTTTTGGGAAGTCCAAAATGCTATTTCTTCCATCTTATGGGAGGATGCTTGGGAGTAGGATCCCATCTTCAGAAAGAAGGAAAATTTCCAATAGGTTAATTCCTCCATGATTCAGAAAGGATGGACACAGGTATGTCACTATTTGGTAGGGATGTCACTATTTGAAAGATCACACTGGAAGCTCTTATGCCTCATAAATAAAATGGAAAATATGTGAGACATGGATGATAATAGGGGAAATAGGGGTTAGATAATAAATGTAAGTGTAAATATAGGTCAGGTAGATTAAATGAAGGATTGCACCAGATATATCAAGATAAGGAAAGGACAGTGATGGAAATTTCAAGGTCAAGGAATCCTACAAGATTGCAGCGAAGGTGGATATCGCAAAAAAAAGTGGTTTTTGGGATAGGATATAGAATTTTGAACTATGGTTAAAAATATCTACTTTTATTTGGTTGGTAGACAATATAAAAGTGTTAAACTAGGATGATATTATAATGAGAGGCTATGAAGGCTCACCAATTTGTTTTATGTGCAGAGCAGATGGAAAATCTATTGATCACCTATTCGATGACTCTAGAGAGGGATCCATTCTATAGGACATAGGTGCATGTAACATCCCCTTCGTTAAGACAAAAATGTAAGTGAGTACAATAATAGTAATTTTTTTTTTAAATCAACTATTAGGACAACTGATATGACACAATAACATACATCAACATTACATGCTCTAATAGCATCCAAAACACTAAACAACAAGAATCAGATAAAACATCACTATTATTCATAGAACAACCATATTACTTCAAGATAAAAAGAGATGTCTACCCGCTAACCTACCCTGCAAGGTTAGGACCTCCAAGACACATAATCAATGCTCAAGTGAAAGATTCATACGATTGATTTTGACCATTTAAAGCCTTAGGATTGGTGATTGTTCTGAAGAACAAGGAAGTATCTAGATATCATAAATCCAATCCTATATTGAAGTTCAAGACTAAGATCAATAACAACTTAGCCATAATTTATTTAAGGCGTGAAGAATAATCTTGTAACATGGTTTCCAATTACACAAAACAATTAAATGTGTATACAACAATTAATATCCTTTCTATTATTTCTTAGAAATATGAATAAAAAATTCATAAATCATAAAATCTCATTATAGATTGTCTATCACTAATATACAATCCATTATATAAGCCTAAGGTAAAACTTCCAAACCATATCACTAATATTTCCATACATGTCTTATACATCATACTAATATATCTAACATAAGAGCCTAGCATAAATCTTGAAAAAACATTGATAATGTAATACCCTCAATTGTTTTTATCAAATACAAATGTATAAAATTAATTAAAAATCTATATTAAACCATATCACTAATATTTCCATACATGCCTTATACATCATACTGATATATCTAACATAAGAGCCTAGCATAAGTCTTGAAAAAACATTGATAATGTAATACCCTCAATTGTTTTTATCAAATATAAATGTATAAAATTAATTTAAAATCTATATTAAATCATATATATGTACATCTCGCTATTTAGATTAAGCCATTAGATTATATAATCTTGAATATACTTTATTTCTATTTTATACAAAACCCAAATATTTATAATTTATTCAAAACATGCCTACACAACGACTTAGTTTAATATTGCAATTTTAGTAAACATGGTAATCATGACTATATAAGCTTAGATCTAAAGGTTAAAAATCACAATCAAACTTTTATTCAATCGAAAGTAGGAATAATCTAACGAATTAACTAACTACTAAAAGGTATGGTAAAGGAATTTAAATACATCGATTATAAAAGAACTACGTTCAAACTATTATAAGGAAAGTAGTTAGATAAAATTTAACTACTCGTAAGATATACACATATAATAATGTGTATATAAGTAAAAATATCAATTAAAGATTCGTTGGAAAACTCGTCGACAGTTTTTAGTAAAGTAGAAGAGGGTTTAATGGGAGTTAAAAATAATTACAACTTAAGAACAACCGCTTCTTAAAAGAAGACCTGCCCACAACAAATTCCTTTGGTTATGTCGAAATACTCCCATAATTACTCGCCAAATTGATTGATAAACTCAAGTCTTGGTTATTATGTAACAAAATCTCATAGTCCAATACTATCATTTTATTTATTTATTTTACACAACAAGAATTAGAAAAAACGTCTGTATTTGGGACCTCAAGCTTCTAAATATCAGACTAAGGAACTCAATCTAGACCACATTGTTCCCAAGGTAATATTTAACCAGTAATTCAACAACAACAAAATAAATCTTCTAATAACCATACCGATCCGAATTTTCAGATTGGATAACCATGTTTTGTTGTGATGTTAATATTTTTAAGATAGGTAAGGAAAGTGAGCAACATGAGAATGCTCTAGCCTCACAAATCCCTTATTGGAAGTTCCACTAACCTAAGATAAGTGCGTTTATCAATCGGCTAATACCAGACAGGGACGGGAGCAACCGACATTGCTTGAAACTATTTTATTTATCAATCTCGGATCTACGACGCCTTATTCTATTGTAAAAATTTCTAAAAGAAGGTTGCACCCTTAAGAATAGTATCAAGTTCTACGAAATGGAAACCGTAATGTAAAAAATTAGATACCAGAATCTAAAGAGAATATTATTGGCCAGGTATGAAGAAAGAGGTGGCTTATTATATAGCCAAATATTTGGAATGTCAAAAAGGCATGGTTGAACACAATCATCCAGCTGATTTGCTACAACCATTAACCATTTCTAAGTGGAAATGATAAGTTGTAACTAAGTTTTCATCGTTGTGGTGGTGGATAAGCTTACTTACTAAAGTTGTCCATTTTATTCCAGTGAAGCTAACTCACAAGGCAACCAACATTGTAGATATCTACATGAGAGAAATTTCTAGTTTATATGGCGTGCCCAAGACAATTGTGTTTGACAAAGATTCCAGTTTACATCAAAATTGGGAAGAGATTATTCAAATGATTTGGAATAAATCCAAACTTTAGCACAACATATTATCCAGAGTTAGATGGGAAAAAAGAGAGGGTAATCAGGGGATTGAGGATATGATGAGAATGTATGTGATGGATAAACCATCGAAATGGGAAGATTATTTACACTTGGTTGAGTTTTCTTATAATAACAGATATCAATAATCTTTGAAGATGAACTTAATTGTATGGAAGGAAATCCAACACACCAATGAGCTGGGGAAACCTATTTGAGAAAGTAGTGGAAATGGAAGAGAATATAGTCAAGATAAATCAAAATACAAAGGATCCCTAAGGTAGGAAGAAAAGCTATGCATATAAGGGTATAACTCACAAAGAGTTTAAAGTGGGTGACCATGTGTTCTTGAAAGTGAAGGCCAAGAGAAGTACCTTGAATTTGGGGAATTGTTCAAAGCTTACAGCTAGATATTGTGGACCCTTTGAAATCTTGGAGAGGATTGGTCTTATTGCATACATTCTTATAGTACTTGCATCCCTATGCATTCATAACTTATTCCATGTGTCTTTTCTTAAAATGTATGTATCTAATGCTAATCATGTAATCGATTGGAAAGTGATTCAGGTGGACAAAGAAGGAGAATTATGAGTTTATCTAATGTGCATATTGGATTGAAAAGTCAAGCTGCTCTAAAATTGAGAAAAATGTCTAATGGACCTATTACACTCCTGAAGATGCAACCTGGGACCATGAGGAGGCCATGCGGGAAGAGTACCCACATATTTTTGAAGAATTTTGAAGCATTTTTCTTGTAGTACATATGTATATAATGCACTAAGGACAGTCCATAAATAAGAGGGATGGGAATGTAATACCGTAGGTCGAATCCCAATTTTAGTGTACATATAGGTTGGTGACTCGGGATGCTTGGGTTAGAGAGCCTTTATAGACATGTTTTGAGGCCAGAGTGCTTTTGTAATTATTAGGTTGGAGACCCTATATGCTAAAAGTCCAATAATGCTAACATTGTAATATGTAATCACTCAAATTATTAATAAAAAATTCCTTTGTTGCTACAGACCGAGTCAGACGAAAGAGTAAGGGGGGATATAACTCCACACTAGATTGTAAATAGGGATAAGAGTTTAGGAAGAGGGGCTAAGCCAAGGGGTTCTTAAGCCAAGGAAATATTATAATAATATTTCCTAAATTCTAATTTATGGGATATGTATTTATCCTAAATTCCTAAAATATGGGAATGATTCACTAAGTGGAGTAAAGCTAGTTCATAAGGTGACATGCATCAAGATATTATCATGAAAACATATTGTTGGTAATTAGCGTATTTTCATTATTCACTGATTATTCCAACTTCCACTCTTTACATCCAGACCTTCCCACAACCATCAACCATCCTTGCAATTGGGAATCTTTGGGGACCTATTGTAACCCATAAAATTGGTCAAAATGAGCTGAAGAGCAATATTTTTAGGCCCATGTGCTATTGAAGAAGAGGGTTGTCAGGCCCATGAACATTATCTCCATATTAGAGGACTAATGGGAATTGTTTTCCCAAGGTACCAAGCTACAACTACAAGGATTTGAGACTTCATGTTCGTCTTGTTGTTGAAGCTTAGAAAGGGAGTGGGGTAGTCGAAGGACTGCTGAGCATAGAAGGGGCACACTTCCTAGAGTGGTATAGGCATGTGAAAAATGAGAGGTTGTAGGCTATTTGATAGTGTTGGAATTGTACTTTGAGATATATTGTTGTTAGTGGACCTTATCCTAGCTTAAGATTCCTTTTCCCTGGTGGAGTTTCTATCCCCATCTCGAGGGTCACCTGCTACTAAGAGTTTATGATTGACATAGTACATGGATGGGAGGAATGTATGAGGTTTGCAAGTAGTTGGTGAATTTTTATAAAAGATAAGTGTATTCTATGAATTTTATTTAATTACTGTGTGTATATTTTTGTATTTCTATTATGGGTTTTTCTTGTATTATTATGCATGTATATATTTTTTGTAGTCCATATAATTTTATGCACATGTAGAAAAAATTAATTTAATTAATGGTATTAGAGAAATTTTTGTTGAGATGATGGAAATGGGGACATTGCATATTATCATAGAAACCAACAATAGTTTCCCTTAAACCAAAAAATAAAATAGTTAATAGCAGGATGGATGGAAAGGATACTTACAAGATGCAAATACAACTTGTACAAAGATAAATGACAAAAGAAGTAGTGCATTCTATAAATCATTAGAAATTGTTAATTACCTTGAAGTCCCACAACTTATAAGATATTATATGGTTATAACTAAAGAACAACCTAACACAAAGTTGGGTGTGAATAAACATTCATGGTAAAGCAAGTTTGACAACCCCAATGAATTTCTGGAGGATGAAATTAAGTGTTGTCTTCTTACCTTTGTGAATAGAAATGAACACCACCTAGCATCAATCAAACAACTACATTCTGAACGTGAACAAATTGAAGAAGAAATATTCTCACTCAGGATTAAACAATATATTACATTCTCGTCAATGAAGGAATATATTGAAGAATGGCTTGAGAAAACATTGGCACAAAGAGTTCAATTAAAATAACTACCAAGAAGCATGTATTCCAAGGAGGGTAGAAGCTTAGGTATAAATACATAAATACCCTGACTTAGAGAGAATCTGAGAGAGAGAGAGAGAGAGAGAGAGAGAGAGAGATCCATCTACCGTTCCTCTGTTATTTTGTGAGTTCATTTTCTTTTGAAGAATTTTCCCTCTTTTCGTCCTAGTCTTTGACAATCCATCTTTATCATTACATTTGTAAAACTGATCCCTCACTACATTTATCCTTGTTTTCAAGTTATTTATACTATTTATTTGGTCCATGGGATCCCCATCCAAATCCATTTGGATGAATGAATCTCCTTTAATCATTTAAGTATCAGGAACATTGTGTTTTGCGATAGGAAAGAAGTTTATTGGAACCTGAACATCTATGAGCAATTATTTTTTAAATCTCACAGAGAGCTATTAAAACAGTTCATAACATTTGTGGTTTAACAATTTTTATAAAGAAATGAGATCACATGTTGTGTTTATCCTATGCATGTTAATATTCTAAATGAATGTGAAATCATTTAAATCTCTCTGATTTTTTAGCCATCAGTCTTATTTACTGTCTATGAGTCTTAATTCAAAAAAAATTCTCAATACCTTAAATAATGGATGTGATGGAATAGATGTAGTTATTACATTATTGTGTGTGATATTATTATATTTTTATTATAATTCATTTATTATCTATTAAGTTATTGTACCACTTTGTCCACTCATAGTTGTTGATGTTATGAATGAATGAATCTAGTTTTTGATAAAGTATATTGAATATTTGCGTGAGAAAGAGGAGTACCACCTCTATAAAAAGTTATAAAGGACATTGATTAGTATTTAAATAATACCTTGGGAGTTTGAATCTTTCCCCTAACAAGAAGAGAGATCAACAAGGGGAAACCTAAGAAAGGAAGTGGGTCCTTTTGTCCTCGGATAATGTTTGTGTTCCAAATGGTTTTGGAGGGATTAACATCAAGGAACGCCTATTTATGGGAAAATCCCTGGAAGTGAAAACCTTTTGGCATTGGAGTAAAGCACCATGTAATGAACCTCAAATTTACCATAAAAAAATAAATTCTATCACATAATTCAACTTTGTTTAAGCTTAAAATTTAAGAGAAGGTAAGATTCAATTCGATCCATAATGGCATTATTACACCAGTCTAGTTTACCTCGAACATGAAATTGTCAAAGTAATCAGTTCTACAGACTTAGTTATGCTTGTGATTACAAGTCTGGATCTTCATGACTGCTTGAACAGTAGGTGACTTGACTGTCTGCTATGTGTGGGCGTAAAGGCGAATATTATCATTTTACTGTAGAAAATTCACTTTAACTCTCTATTAATGTCTGTACTTAATTCCACCTACAATTGAGCATATATCTATATCTTCTCCATATAATAATTTAGGTACTGGTCATGCCCTGTACATAGTGACCTGTAATATGAACTATTATTATTATACTCCTATCCTGGATGAATATCCTCCAACATTTTCTACCAGTCCATTCATTACAGTATTTGAGTTGTTTCTATAACAATAATTCCTACTATGTTCCTACAAATTTGTGAAGAAATAGAGGTCAATCAGGTTTCAGTGATCACAAGTGTCGAATAAAACAAAGGACCCTATTGTTTGCCGAAATTTCGTAATACAGAACGACTGTGGGCCATCATTTTGGGGTTTCGGGATTTGGGGTTTCGCGAGTACAAGAGTCGGACATCAACACACAACATTTCCCGAAATTACACAAAGATGCCGAGCACTTCGGGGTTTTGGGGTTCGAGATTTCCTAAATACAAAAGTCAATCATCAACACACAACAACTCCTGAAATTCCGAAAGGTGATCAGTACTTCGGGAATTCGGAGCACGGGATTTTGCAAGCACAAGTGCCCAATCAACAACATATACAAACCTCTGAAATGCGGAAAAGGAAAGGTGGGTTCCGCACTTCAGAATTTTGGGGTTTTGAACTTCACGAGTTCCGGTGTCCAGACATCGACATAAACAAATTTCTGAAATGCGAAAAAGGAAAAGGAGAGACTCGCATTTCTAGATTTCGGGGTTTGGGGTTTCCCGGTTTTGATACTCAACATACAACAATTCCCGTATTGCGAAAAAGAAAAGAACTAACATTTTAGGATTTCGGGATTCAGGGTTTTGGGGTTTGTAACTACCAAACAACAACACACAACAACTCTGGAATTCCAAAACCTGAAAGGATGTGGGACCAACACTTTGGGATTTTGGGATTCGGGGTTTCGGGGATTCAAACACCAAAGATCCAACATGAACAAACTTTCAAAAAAAGATGCGAAAAGAGAAGGTGGGACCCGCATTTCGGGGTTTCAAGGTTCAGAACTTCGTGAGTTCAAGTGCCCCAAACCTCTTATGTAACCAACTTCTGAAATGTGAAAAGTGGAATCTTCGGGGTTTCAGGGTTCGGAACTCCGCGAGTTCAGAATCCATACATCAATATACATGAACCCCCGAAAGGCGAAAAGAAAGTTGGACTAATCTTTCCTGTTGAAAAGAATTAAGGTAATAATTCACTCAAAACGCAATGAAAGAGAGTACTCTACTTCTACTATAACTCTTCCCACTATTTTCATCACTTCCTTCTCTTTATCCTTTGCGGGTACTCTTGATTTTCATTTTCTGGGAGAACTCTTACTTTCATTTCTAGGAGACTAAAGGTGTAGAAGGATACGATATGCCTTTACCTCAAAGAATTACGAAATCCTAAGGACTTAGGAATTTTACACGCACAGAAGGGCACAAAGGATAAAATTTTCTGTATAAGGTAAATTCTATAATATTCACTTATAGCCTCTTTTAATCAATGCATTAAACATCAACAGCACTAGATCTGTGCATATTTGTAAATACATGATTAAGAATATCATTCCATCAGAGATTGGTCATTATAAATGATGTTCCAAGGGATCTGAGTTTGGTTTCCTGGGGATTTATCTACAGAGAGGATCTGCCTCACTGTCATTAATATCTTCCTTTCCTTACTTACTTATAGAAATATAATTACATATTTCCTTTACGTATATTCTCCACAACAAACAAAAATGGAAAACGTTACAGTTCCTATTTAATCAATACAATGCATCAGAAAAATCATTCAGATGGAGAATGGACATCATTCCAGTTCGTATTTAATATGACATCAAAATAAAAACATAGCCATTCATAATCGAGAGGGGTAGATCAACATATCTAAATCCAATTCGCGACAAGACAAAGCGAACAACCTCATTCCTCCCAACCGTAGAACAGGGCAGCTAAGGTCACTTACCCGATTCACCCCCTAGCCTGACCATGAATCCATGAGGGCGAACTTGGAAACTCCTCTTCAACAATGTCCTTCAATTCCAACAATTATCCTCTTGCCTCACACTTACTAAATAGTGCTTATAACAGCAAGACAAATCTGTTTTCATCATGCTCCTCTTGCCTCACACTCAATCCACAGTGTTCAGAATGACAAGAGAGCTCAAAAATCTTTTCCCAACATACTTGGCAGCATCCTGCCTCCTCGCACATGCTATTTATCAATTTTTTCCTGGGTATTTTTTTCCCTCCTTTGGGGATTTTCGCAGCTCTCTTAATCCCTGATTTCCAGGGGCTACCAGTGGCCAAATATCTGATTTTCCACTTCTCATAATCAGCCTAGAGGTAGTTCCAACATGTTCCCCACTCATGGAGTCATGGTCAGTTGATTTTAACATGGTTGTTCCATTTGTCCTCTTGCAATTAATATAAATAATCTGTTGTGATACAAGTGTCATAGTCAAATAGTTAGTTGAGTTCAAACAGATCTCTACCCAACAATCACAATAATTAAATACAATTATTAAATTCGAAATTCGAAATTGCCATAAATGGCAAAAAATTTCTAGATTCGAATTTGTCAAAAACGAAAATAAATTTCCAGCACATAAAAAAATATTTGATTTTTGGGGGATGTCACATCCTTTCCCCCTTTAGTAAAACATAGTCCTCGGTGTTCGTTCCTTTCCTGGAACAGGATTGGATGATATTTCCGCAAATCTCCTTCCAATTCCCAAGTGGCCTCCTTAGGACTATAGTGCTTCCATTGCACCTTTACTTGAGCAACGACTCTATTCCAAAGTGCTATTTCTCTCGGGTCCAAAATGCGTAGGGGTTACACCTGGAACTCACCCTCGGGTTCCACCTGAACCAAGTTCCAATCAATCATATGAGTAGGGTCATGAATATACTTTTTCAACAAAGAAACATGAAATACATTATGAATTCTTAGATTAGCTGGACGTGCAAGTTGATATGCTATGGGTCCAATTCGAGCTAGTATCTCGAAGGGCCCACAAAAACTGGGTGTCAACTTAGCACAGTTCCCCAACTTCGGCGAGATTTTTCGGGCTTTGACCTTCAAATAAACATGGTCTCCCACTTGAAATTCCAAGTGTCTTCTTTTATGACCCGCATAGCTCTTCTGTCTATCATGTGCTTCTTTCAAGTTTTGTTGTACTTTCTTTACCATGTTCTCCATTTCTTGGAGCATCTCTGGTCCAACCATGATTCTGTCAGCTGGGTTATCCTAGCTAATTGGACTTGTACACTTTCTTCCATACGGTATTTCGAAATGGCTCAACTTAGCCGAAGTTTGGTACCCATTGTTATATGCAAATTCTACCAAGTGTAGGTAGTCTTCCCACTTGTTTCGCTTTGTTCTTACATACATGCGGAGCATATCCTCTATGATTTGTTTTGTCCTTTCGGTCTGTCCATCCGTTTGTGGATGATAACTCATACTGAAATTCAAATTAGTATTTAGCCCTGCAAACAATTCCTTCCAAAAAGCGGATGT
>SNQJ01S0054869.1:57211-68287 GCA_010110895.2 Picea sitchensis | reverse complement strand
GTGAATTTTACATCTCTATCTGAAATCACCATTTTAGGAATACCATGCAGTCTAAAAATTTATTTCATGAATATTTCAGTAATGTTAATAGTTTTAAAAGTAGACTTTATAGGAATAAAGTGTGCAGACTTACTGAGTTTATCGATTACAACCATGATTGAATCATTCTATTTCTGAGTTTTAGACAAACCTGTTATAAAGTCCAACGATATGGTCTCCCATTTCCATTCTGGTACTGGTAATGGCTGTAATAGGCCGACTGGATGCTGGTGTTCGGCCTTAACCTGCTGACAATCTTGGCACCTAGCCAAGTAATCTACTGCTTCACCCTTCCTATTAGGCCAGTAAAATAGTTTTCTGAGTGTTGTCTCTGTTTTCTGGTAACCTGGATGGCCAGAGTATGGTTTCTTATGCACTTCGTCTAAAATAGTTAATTTTAGCTCTGTTGAATATGGTATGTAAAGTTTGTTTTTAAATCTTAATAGTCCCTTCTTGTCGATACTTATATCTGGTTTATCTAAGTTTGCGATACTATTTTGAAATTCTACCATTATCTTAGTGTAATTTCCATCATTGATACCTATTGTCCTTATTCTTAATTCCAGATCACTTTCTACCTTGCTGATGTTTATCTCAAATAACCCATGGATTCTGCGGCTTAAAGCATCTGCTACTTTATTTTCCTTACCCTTGATATGTTTGACCTCGAATTCGAATTCACTCAAGAAGGCCATCCACCTTGCTTGTCTTGCATTAAGGTTCGGTTGGTTAAACAAATATTTCACTCTGCTATTATCCGTCAATAGTAAGATTTGTTTGCCCATTATATAGTGTTGCCACATTTTTAAGGCATGTATTACTGCTGCCAATTCTAAGTCATGAGTGACATAATTTCTCTCATGTTCCTTTAATTTTTGGGACTCATAACAAATCACGTGCCCTTCCTGAGTTAGAATACCACCTAGTCCCTCTTTACTTGCATCAACGCATACTGTGAAGTCTTTATCTGGGTCTGCTACCTTCAAAATGGGCGTTGATGTCAATAATTCTTTTAGCTTGTTAAAACTATCTTGACACTTTTGCGACCAGTTAAACTTGGTCCCTTTCTTTTGTAATGACATGATAGGGTAGGCTATCTTGGAGAACCCTTCTATAAATCTATGATAATATCCAGTGGTTCCCGGTGGTTCCCATGAATGACCAGATATCTGCCACATCCTTAGGTACTGGCCATTCCATAATGGCTTTTATCTTTTCTGGGTCTACGACAATACCTTTCGAGGAAATGACATGTCCTAAATATTGTATTTCTTTTTGATAAAAGTTACATTTGTCGAATTTTGTGTATAGTTTGTGTTTCCTTAGTGTTTGAAGAACTAGTCGTAAGTGTTCATCATGTTCCTCTTTCGTTTTAGAATACACCAGAATATCATTGATAAATACTACTACAAACTTGTCTAGGTACTGGCTGAAAATGTTGTTCATCAAGCACATAAATGTGGCTAGTGCATTAGTGACTCTGAAAGGTATGACTACAAACTCGTAGTATCTGTATCTTGTTCAAAAAGTTTTTTTGTTTATATCCTGGTCTTTTATCCTAACTTGATGATATCCGGATCGTAAATCCAATTTTGAGAAGATCTTGGCCCCACCATCTTGATCGAACAGATCATTTATCCTGGGTAACGGGTATTTGTTCTTAATGGTCACTTTGTTCATTTGTCTATAATCGATACATAGTCTTAGAGTACCGTCTTTATTTTTCACAAAGAGGATTGGTGGTCCCCATGGCGAGACACTTGGTCTAATATACTCTTTATCCAACAATTCTTGTAATTGTATTTTTAGTTCTATCAGTTCTGGTAGACTCATTCGGTAGGGTGCTTTTGAGATAGGGGTTGATCTGGGTAGTAAGTCTATGGAGAAATATATTTCTCTCCTAGGAGGCAATTTTGGTATCTCATCAACAAACATGTCTCTGAATTCATGTAGGATAGCAAAGTCTTCTAACTTGGGCTTATCTTCTTTTTCTAAAAGGTTAGTTACTTGGATGGCGTAAACTTGACATCCCTTTCTAATACATTTCTTGAATACCTTGGGTTGTTCTAACAGTGCCAAAATTATCTTTATAGCTAAGTATCTTTGTATAACAGTCTAGTACTTCTTTGTGTTGTTCCAACTAATCCATCCCGATAATCATATCATAAGATCCTAGTGGTAGGATGTTCAGATTGGTCCTTATCTTTTGACCATCTAAGCTAAACTCAAGATCAAAAATAAAATTAACTACTTTTCTTTTAGTACATGTTGCTATTTGTACAAGCCGAGATTTTTCGTGCTTTTGTTTCTTAAGTTTATTCAACTCTACTACATCGGGAGTAATATAACTTAATATAGCTCCAGGGTCAATTAAAACAGAAATTCAAGTGTCATGGATTTTACCTTCGATTTCTACCACCGAGGACTAGTGGTCAGCTTGTCGACTATCTATGGCTGCATTTATCTGATGCAGACTTTTGCCCATGTCACCCACTATCAAGGCTTCCTACAAATTGTAAACAACAGTTATGTTTGCTGCAGTTAAATGTGGACAGTTCCTCCTTAGATGAGGCTCTCCACACTCCCAACACTTTAATGGCTTGTGGGAGTTGTCCCCAAACTTCTTCATTCCCAGGTTTGTCGGTTTACCGCTACCTTGCGAATTCAGATGATTGGAGTGAAAATCCTTTCTTGGGAAACTTTTTGCTGCATTCTGATAAGGGGTTGGCAGGCATCCCTTCTTCCACTGGTTTATTCCATCTTATTTCTTATCCTTCTAGGTCTTGGGACACTCTACCCACTGTTTATACTGGTCATAGCACATTCATGCTTTCCTGAATACCTCACTCAAGGATTTGGGGTTGTCAAACTCAATTATGTCCCTGTAGGATTGTGGTAAACAACTTAAGAATCGCTGGATTTTTACCTTATCCTCCAAGATGTATGGTACGAACCTTAGTAGTTCCAAAAATTTATTTATAAGGTCCTCCATCGTCATTTGTCTGAGTCATAACTCATAAAGTTCTTTCGTCTTCCTTTCATAATAGATTTGAAAAAGGTATTGTTTCTTGAAATACTTCTTGAAGTAGGACCATTCCAGCTGTTTCTCCTTTAGGCCCTTGGCCAATTTCAGGTCTTGCCACCAACTGTTGGCCTTCCCCTTCAGATTGTAGATGGCCATTCTGACCTTCATGTTACTGGAATAGTTGTAGATTTGGAAGTATTTTTTTATGTCCAACAACCATACCTCGACTTCTTCTCCTTTCCTAGATTCTCCATCAAAAGTAGTTGGTTTAATCTTTTTAAATTCTCCTTCAAGGTGGTCTGTTAGTTTTCTTTTTTTGTCTTGTATGGTTTTGTCTTCAGCTAAAGGTGTCCCTTCAGACAAACTATCTCCTTTTTCTATTTTTGCACCAGAGTTCTTGGAGGCCCTTTTGCTAACCTCTTCCTCATGGTTATCATCTTTTGGGATTTTCTTGGTTACGATACTACGCAATAGGACTTCATTTATCTCTTGTTGTTCCTATTGTGCCTTCTTCAATTTTTCATTGTCGGACTTGAAAACTTGTAGTTCAACAATAAGGTTCCTCATTGTTTCCAACACCTCCGTGGGTGAGCTTCCATCACTATTCTATCTTGGATCTCCAGGAGGTCCTTGTTGTGGATTCTCTTCCACCCTGATTTCTGCACCTCCTTGAGTTGCCATTATTCAATACAAAACAGAAAAGCTTTATGTTTGTAATCCACAAGATTTATTAGTTTTTTTTTTTTTTTTCATAAATCAAAATATATACTAAGCAATTAATGTGGCACTGTTCAAGCCGAGTGTTGTAACTTTTTCTCTGATACCATATGTAATGAACCTCAAATTTACCATAAAAAAATAAATTTCTATGACATAATTCAACTTTGTTTAAGCTTAGAATTTAAGAGAAGGTAAGATTCAATTCGATCCATAATGTCATTATTACACCAGTCTAGTTTACTTCGAACATAAAATTGTCAAAGTAACCAGTTCTACACACTTAGTTACGCTTGTGATTGCAAGTCTGGATCTTCATGACTACTCGAACAGTAGGTGACTTGATTGTCTGCTATGTGCACGCGTAAAGGTGAATATTATCATTTTACTGTAGAAAATTCACTTTAACTCTCTATTAACATCTGTACTTAATTCCACCTACAATCAAGCATATATCTATATCTTCTCCATATAATAATTTAGGTAGTGGTCATGCCCCATACACAGTGACCTGTAATATGAACTATTATTATTATACTCCTATCCTGGATGAAGATCCTCCAACGTTTTCTACCAGTCCATTCATTACAATATTTGAGTTCTTTCTATAACAATAATTCCTACTATGTTCCTACAACTTTGTGAAAAAATAGAGGTCAATCGGGTTTCAGTGATCACAAGTGTTGAATAAAACAGAGGACCCTGTTGTTTATCAAAATCCAAAATACGGAATGACTGTGGGCCAACATTTCAGGGTTTCGGGATTCGGGGTTTCGTGAGTACAAGAGCTGGACATTAACACACAATATTTCCTGAAATTGCGCAAAGATGTTGAGCACTTCGGGGTTTCGGGGTTCGAGATTTCATGAATACAAAAGTCAATCATAAACACATAACAACTCTCGAAATTGCGAAAGGTGATCAGTACTTCGGGAATTCAGAGTTCAGGATTTCCCGAGCGCAAGTGCCCAAACAACAACATATACAAACGTCCGAAGTGCAAAAAAGGAAAGGTGGGTCTGGCACTTTAGAATTTTGGGGTTCAAAACTTTGCAAGTTCCTGTGTCCAAACATCGACATAAACAAATTTTCGAAATGTGAAAAAGGAAAAGTTGAGACCTGCATTTCAGGATTTCGGGATTCAGGGTTTCCCGGTTTTCATACTCAACATACAACAATTCCTGTATTGCTAAAAAGAAAAGAATTAACATTTTGGGATTTCGGGATTCCGGGTTTCGGGGTTTGTAACTACCAAACAACAACAGACAACAACTCTTGAATTCCGAAAGGTGAAAGGATGTGGGACCAACACTTTGCGATTTCGGGATTCGGGGTTTCGGGGTTTCAAATGCCAAACATCCAACATAAACAAACTTCCAAAAAAAAATGAGAAAAGAGAAGGTGGGACCCACATTTCAGGGTTTTGGGGTTCGAAACTTCGTGATTTCAAGTGCCCCAAACCTCTTATGTAACCAACTTCCAAAATGTTAAAAGTGGAAGCTTCGGGGTTTCGGGGTTCGGAACTTCGCGAGTTCAGAATCCATACATCAATATACACGAACCCCCGAAAGGTGAAAAAAAAGTTGGACTAAGTTTTCCTGTTGAAATGAATTAAGGTAATAATTCAATCAAAACACAAAGGAAGAGAGTACGTTGCTTCTACTGTAACTCTTCACACTATTTTCATCACTTCTTGCTCTTTATCCTTTGTGGGTACTCTTGATTTTTCGTTTTCTGGGAGAACTCGTACTTCGTTTCTGGGAGACTGAAGGTATAGAAGGATACGATATACCTTTACCTCACAAAATTCCGAAAGCCTGAGGACTTAGGAATTTTACATGCACAGAAGGGCACAAAGGATAAATTTTTTTGTATAAGGTAAATTATATAATATTCACTTAGAGCCTCTTTTAATCAATGCATTAAACATCAACAGTACTAGATCTGTGCATCTTTGTAAATACATGATTAAGAATATCATTCCATCAGAGATTGGTCATTATAAATGATGTTCCAAGGGATCTAAGTTTGGTTTCCTGGGGATTTACCTACAGAGAGGATCTACCTCATTGTCGTTAATCTCTTCCTTTCCTTACTTACTTATAGAAATATAATTATAGATTTCCTTCACATATATTCTCCACAACAAACAAAAATGGAAAACGTTACAGTTTCGATTTAATCAATACAATGCATCAGAAAAATCATTCAGACAGAGAATGGACATCATTCCAGTTCAGATTTAATATGACATTGAAATAAAAACATAGCCATTCATAATCGAGAGGGGTAGATCAACATATCTGAATCCAATCTGTGGGAAGACAAAGGGAACAACCATGTTCCTCCCAATCGTAGAACAGGGCAGCTAAGGTCACTTGCCCGATTCACCCCCTATCCTAATAATGAGTCCATGAGGGTGAACTTGGAAACTCCTCCTCAACAATGTCCTTCAATTCCAACAGTTATCCTCTTGCCTCAGACTTACTCAACAATGCTCATAACAACAAGAGAAATATGTTTTCATCAGGCTCCTCTTGCCTCACACTCAATCCACAATGTTCATAATAGGAAGAGAGCTCAAAAATCTTTTCCCAACATACTTGGCAGCATCCTGCCTCCTCGCATATGCTATTTATCATTTTTTGCTCGGGTCATTTTTTCCCTCCTTTGGGGATTTTCGCAGCTCTCTTAATCTCTAATTTTCAGGGGCTTCCAGTGGCCAAATCTCTGATTTTCCACTTCTCATAATCAGCGTAGAGACAGTTCTAACATGTTCCCCACTCATGGAGTCATGGTCAGTTGATTTTAACATGGTCGTTCCATTTGTCCTCCTACAATTAATATAAATAATCCGTTGTGATACAAGTTTCATAGTGAAATAGTTAGTTGATTCCAAACAGATCTTTGCCCAATAGTCACAATAATTAAATACAATTATTAAATTCGAAATTCGGAATTGCCATTAATGGCAAAAACATTTCATTTTCGAATTTTTCAAAAACGGGAATAAATTTCCAGCACATAAAAAAATATTTTATTTTTGGGGGATGTCACACACCATATGATATATGGTCGAAGTTATGGAGAGCTAATTATGCAACTAATATCCCCAATTCATAAATGATTCACATGGAAGGTGAACATCCAAGATCTATAATATGGAACAACACATGGAGTATTAGAGGTTTGGTTGAGGAACATTATTTTTGAGACGTCCAAAATGTTATTTCTTCCATCTTATGGGAGGATGCTTGGGAGTAGAATCGCATCCTCAAAAAGAAGGAAAATTTTCAATAGGTTAATTCCTCCATGATTCAGAAAGGATGGACACATGTATGTCATTTTTGGAAGATCACTCTAGAAGCTCTTATACCTCATAAATAAAATGGAAACAATGTGAGGCATGGATAATAATAGGGGAAATAGGGGCTGGGCAGTAAATGGAAGTGAAAATATAGGTCAAGTAGATTAAATGTAGGACCAGAATGAATATATCAAGATAAGGAAAGGATAATGATGAAAATTTGAAGGTTAGGGAATCCTACATGATTGCAGCAGAGGTGGATATCACAAAAAAAATGTTTTTTGGGATAGCATATGGAATTTTGAACTATGGTTGAAAATATCTACTTTTATTTGGTTCTTGGCCAATATAAAAGTGTTAACCTAGGATCATCTTATCATGAAAGGCTATGAATTCCCACCAATTTGTTTGGTGTGTGGAGAAGATGGAAAATTTATTGACGACCTATTCAATGACTCTAGAAAGGAATCCAATCTATGGGACAAAGGTGCATGTAACGTCCCCTTTGTTAAGACAAAAATGCAAGTACAGTAGTGGTAAATTTTTTTTTTTTATTAGTTGTTAGGACAAGTGATATGCAACAATAACATACTTCAACAGTACATGCTCTACTAGCATCCACAACACTAAACAACAAGAATCAGATACAACATCACTATTATTCATAGAACAACCATATTACCTCAAGATAACAAGAGATGTCTACCCATCAACCTACCCTGCGAGGTTAGGACCTCCAAGACACATAATCAATGCTCAAGTGTAGGATTCATCCGATTGATTTGACCATTTAATTTCTTAGGATTGGTGACTGTTTTGAGGAACAATGAGGTATCTAAATCCGATAACTCCAATCCTATATTGAATTTCAGGACTAAGTTCAATAACAACTTAACCATAATCTATTCAAGGCATAAAGAATAATCTTGTAACATAGTTTCCAATTACACAAAACAATTAAATATGTATACAACAATTAATATCCTTACTATTATTTCTTAAAAATCTGAATAAAAAAATCATATCATAAAATCTCATTATAAATTGTCTATTACTAATATAAAATCTAAACCTAAAATAAAACTTCCAAACCATATCACTAATATTTCCATACATGCCTGAGATAATCATATTCTGATATATTAACATAAGTGCCTAGCATAAATCTTGAAAAAACATTGATAATGTAATACCCTCAATCGTTTTTATCAAATATAAATGTACAACATTAATTTAAAGTCGATATTAAATCATGTATATATACATCTTGCTATTTAGATTAATCCATTATCTTTTATAATCTTGAATATCCTTTATTTCTATTTCATACAAAACCCAAGTATTTATAATTTATTCAAAACATGCCTACACAAGGACTTAGCTTAATATTACAATTTTAGTAAACATGGTAATCATGACTATATAAGCTTAGATCTAAAGGTTTAAAATTACAATCAAACTTTTATTCAATCGAAGGTAGGAATAATCTAACGAATTAAATAACCACTAAAAGGTATGGTAAATGAATTTAAATGAGTGTTAAGCACTTATGTCAATTATAAAAGAACTACGTTCAAACTATTATAAGGAAAGTAGATAGATAAAATTTAACTACTCGTAAGATATACACATATAATAATGTGTATATAAGTAAAAATATTGATTAAAGATTCGTTGGAAACTTTGGCAACAATTGTTAGTAAAGTACGAAGTGGGAAAGTATGTGGTGAGTTTATTATAAGGAAAGTAGATAGATAAAATTTAACTACTCGTAAGATATACACATATAATAATGTGTATATAAGTAAAAATATTGAGTAAAGATTCGTTGGAAACCTTGGCAACAATTNAAGAGAGTTTAATGACAGTTAAAAAAAAATCCAAACTTAAGAACAACTGCTTTTTGTAGACAACAAATTCGTTTGGTTGTGTCAAAATACAACCATAATTACTAATAGTTAACAGTTGACTGCACTAAGACAAACTATTCCTCGTCGCTGTGCCTATCTAAAAGGGGTTGAATTTCAGAATACTGATAACGATTTGGTCCTATGAACTTTGGAGATACTTCGTTTAGCTTGGAGAATCATAGGTTAAAGACCAAAGTTAAGATATTGTCTGTTATCATCCACTATCCTTGAAGAACTAAGTCCCAACACACCTTTATTTAAATAAGCAGACGAGATTAGGTTAAAGGGATAGTCATCATCTACCAAGATTCATTTACTCGCCATTTTTCTACCAATAACCGTTTTAATTCAACTACTCACCAAGTTGATTGGTAAATGCATGTCTTGGTTATTCTGTAACAAGATCGCATAGTCCAATACTATCATTTTATTTTCTTAATTTTTTATTTACACAACAACAATTAGAAAAACTGTATGATCACATCTCAGACCTTATGTTTCTCAATACTGAATCTAGACCACATCGTTCCCAAGGTAAGATTTAACCATTAATTCAACAACAACAAAATAAATCTTCTAATAACCATACTGATCCGAATTTTCAGATTGGATAACCATGGTTTGTTGTGATGTTAATATTTTTAAGACAAGTAAGGCAACTGAGCAACACGAGAATTCTCTAGCCTCACAAATCCCTTCTTGGAAGTTCAACTACAAAACCTAATATAAGTGTGTTTATGAAGAGAATACCAGTGAACCTGTAGCGGACGATCAATCGGCTAATACCAGACAGGGACGGGAACAACACATCTATGATGGCTAATACTTGAAAATATTTTATTTATCGAGCTCAGATCTACGACGCCTTATTCTTTTGTAAAAATTTCTAAATGAAGGTTTCACCCTTAACCTTGGTATAATTTCCATACAACAACACTTATCAAAGTAAGATAAAGATGGAACCTTTTGAGTTTCTCTATGGATGACCATGTAGGACACCTTTGAGTTGGGATCAAATAGATGATAGGGACCTAGTGGGACCAGAAGTGATCCAAGAAATGGAAGATGAGATGCAATTGATAAGGAAAGGGATTAAAGAAGTGAAATACCATCAAAAGAGTTATGTAGATCCACATCGTACAAATCAAAGTTACGAGATTGGTGATAAAGTGTTTTTTTGGCTGAAGTCGCACAAGAGTTCGATTAAGTTTGGAAAGAGTGTTAAACTCTCTCCAAGGTTTGTGGGACCTTTTGAAGGTGTATAAAATAAAGGACTTGTGGCTTACCAACAAGCCTTATGGGATTCTTTGAGGCATATGCACGATGTATTTCATGTTTCAATTTTACGTCATTATATTTCAAATCTGTCACGTGTTATTGACATGAGTTCATTGCATTTATTGGACAAGGGTTTTCTCAAAGAGGAGCCAATCCACATATTGGAACATCACACTCGACAACTACGATGTCAAATAGTCGATCATGTCAAGGTCCAATGGGACATTTCTAGTCCATATACTGCTACTTGGGAGGATGCATATGAGATGCATCAACAATTTCCTTATTTATTTTCATAGTTTTATGTATATATTAGTATCAACTACATTGATTACTTTTAATATTAGATTGTGCAAACTTCGGGATGAAGTTTAAAACAAGAGGGAGTGTATGTAACACCCAGTTCCACTCATCACATCTCATACATTGACTTATTCCTTCAGGACACTTGCGAGCAAGTGATCCTGTTTAAAACATAGTACTTTATGATTATCAGATTGATTTATATGCTTATGATATGATTGTGTTTTGGAAATTGATATGTTATTATATTGATGTATAGCATTGATAGGTATTATGATGAGTTTCCTTGAGTTTGTAGGAAAAGTGACATGATGATGATGTTGACGGCATCCACCGACTTCCTTGGACTCTGGATTGAGTCAGGGAGTCGACTATTTACTTTGGTTATGATTACTTTATTTTTACGCATGTGTTATATCATGATTTCGGTTATGGATTTCATATATATGATTTATTGATGTTATCTTTGTCAGTGGATGCACGCATGGTGATGCTTG
>SNQJ01S0054869.1:19726-56348 GCA_010110895.2 Picea sitchensis | reverse complement strand
AAAGTAAGATAAAGATGGAACCTTTTGAGTTTCTCTATGGATGACCATGTAGGACACCTTTGAGTTGGGATCAAATAGATGATAGGGACCTAGTGGGACCAGAAGTGATCCAAGAAATGGAAGATGAGATGCAATTGATAAGGAAAGGGATTAAAGAAGTGAAATACCATCAAAAGAGTTATGTAGATCCACATCGTACAAATCAAAGTTACGAGATTGGTGATAAAGTGTTTTTTTGGCTGAAGTCGCACAAGAGTTCGATTAAGTTTGGAAAGAGTGTTAAACTCTCTCCAAGGTTTGTGGGACCTTTTGAAGGTGTATAAAATAAAGGACTTGTGGCTTACCAACAAGCCTTATGGGATTCTTTGAGGCATATGCACGATGTATTTCATGTTTCAATTTTACGTCATTATATTTCAAATCTGTCACGTGTTATTGACATGAGTTCATTGCATTTATTGGACAAGGGTTTTCTCAAAGAGGAGCCAATCCACATATTGGAACATCACACTCGACAACTACGATGTCAAATAGTCGATCATGTCAAGGTCCAATGGGACATTTCTAGTCCATATACTGCTACTTGGGAGGATGCATATGAGATGCATCAACAATTTCCTTATTTATTTTCATAGTTTTATGTATATATTAGTATCAACTACATTGATTACTTTTAATATTAGATTGTGCAAACTTCGGGATGAAGTTTAAAACAAGAGGGAGTGTATGTAACACCCAGTTCCACTCATCACATCTCATACATTGACTTATTCCTTCAGGACACTTGCGAGCAAGTGATCCTGTTTAAAACATAGTACTTTATGATTATCAGATTGATTTATATGCTTATGATATGATTGTGTTTTGGAAATTGATATGTTATTATATTGATGTATAGCATTGATAGGTATTATGATGAGTTTCCTTGAGTTTGTAGGAAAAGTGACATGATGATGATGTTGACGGCATCCACCGACTTCCTTGGACTCTGGATTGAGTCAGGGAGTCGACTATTTACTTTGGTTATGATTACTTTATTTTTACGCATGTGTTATATCATGATTTCGGTTATGGATTTCATATATATGATTTATTGATGTTATCTTTGTCAGTGGATGCACGCATGGTGATGCTTGTTCATCCGACTTACATATGGAGTAAAGGGGTCATGCACATATATCATATGAATGAGGGAAAGGTGTGGCAACATCCCTTTCACAACCTACTAGCACTCCCTCCCTGACCTGAACTGAAGGTTAACGACTACCTTGTTCCAAGAGGTTCACGATAAAAGAGAAATTGGGGAACTAAGGGACAACTAGGAGAAAATCTACGAACTAATTGAGGAGTGTGAAGGAAAAATCTTAATTATTTAAGTTATAAAGGGATTTAACATGTGCAACTTGAGGAAATGGTGACATGTGATGGGGGTGAATAATGTTTAATTTATTTATTAAAATTTAGTTAATTGTGCATGAAAGGACAAGTTTCAAAGTGGGTTTTCTTATTAAAAGAATGGTGAGGAAGAGGAAATTACCCTATTGCTGGATGAATGAAATGTTGTTAAATTTTTTCTGGACTAAGTTTACTTATGTGAATTGGGATGCAAGTGTGTGCAAGAGGTGAACGCCTCTCCTTGCAAGTTTACTACTTTGATCTCTTAGTAAAAATAAAAAAAATTAATCGGTGTGTATCTAATAGGGATACCCTTTACCTTATGATGATACTTTGAAACAAAGGCAAGATATCTATTTTATCCTTGATCGAGCTGTTACATAATGCCACTGTTGTTGTGTATTCTCCCCTGAGTAGTTGAAGGCATAGTAACGATTGTATACAACGAATTAAAATCATACCACTTTATATCTCAAGTGCGATTAGTAGACACTGTGGAGATAATTTTTCATCCACACAACAAGTGGGATTTTTAACCATTCTTTTGTGAGAAGATGTAATGGGTACCAGGTTAACTTTTAAACATGCTTGGGTGTGGAGATACAAACTTAGAACCTTAGAGTGTTCCTCAGTCATTGTGCTCTACCAATGCCAAGAGAAACTTTTGACTTATGGTTAAGTATATCGTCAACAACATTTACCAACAGAGGATTTACTTACAAAGTGTGGAACTAGTGTCATAAGGGTTGATAATGGGTGCCCAATGTGCAGTAGAATCAGAATGTATGCAGTTTGATATCTAACAGTACGTTGTTGCACCTACTTTCTATAGAAATGATATTGAATATATTACTTAAACCTTGGTGTGTTAAGTACTTATGCACAACTTATTGATTTCACATACAATGTCGGCATGCTAGATGCATAACCATAAATAAGGTCAGGGTTGATAGCACCTTTACACCTTGTTGCACCTTTAGGAAGACCCTGTTGAGTGTCATTCCTAGTGTATATCTCACAGAAATGATTGCGTGATTTCCGCAACAGTTTATTCATTTAAGTTGATGATCTTAATAAAAATTATATGTATTGTAAGTCACTTAGTGATGTCATTGAAAACTTTGTCTATGCGATTTTGCTTACTTATTTAGGAACAAAAATAAAAATATATTTATTTTACCCTATCCTAACACATGAAAGTTTTATAATCTTGTAGTTGCTACACCGTTCTTAATTTCTAGAGGGTTGTTACAACCCACATGAAAGAAAATGAAGAAAAAAAAAACTTGATTCTGGGTCAGACAACAAATTGTCTTCTTTCGTAAGTGTTTTGGAAAGATTTAATTACCTCGAGATACGAAAGTTGGGTAGAACTAAACGCCTTGACTCGGGAGATAGAGATAATTCTGTCGTTCCGGGGGAAAATTCCATAAGGGGGGTCTCGCATAGCAGAAGAAAACATGATACTCGAGCCAAACCCCATGAAATATTCCAAACGATGTTAACATCCTATCCCATATGTTACTTGAAGTATGAATTTTAAAATTACAAGAGCATGTTTATTTATGTTTATAATGATATAGAAATTTCCGTGAGGGCCTATGGATATGTCTTGAACAAATAAGACTCTAAACTAATTCAGGATGAAGTAATATCATAAATAAGCAAGACAAATGTTATTCTATGAAGTTATATAATGTTCTCTTTTGATAAATCAATTGGACTTCCTTCTAATATATATGGATGCTTGGAATTGAAATTATTCTAAGTCCTTAGAAAAAAACCTTTTACTTAAGATATGGCATTATAGTGGGATGCAAGAAGAGTCTATATAAGATTTCTTAAGTCAAATAATTTTGGTGACTCAATCCTATCCCATATGTTACTTGAAGTATGAATTTTAAAATTACAAGAGCATGTTTATTTATGTTTATAATGATATAGAAATTTCCGTGAGGGCCTATGGATATGTCTTGAACAAATAAGACTCTAAACTAATTCAGGATGAAGTAATATCATAAATAAGCAAGACAAATGTTATTCTATGAAGTTATATAATGTTCTCTTTTGATAAATCAATTGGACTTCCTTCTAATATATATGGATGCTTGGAATTGAAATTATTCTAAGTCCTTAGAAAAAAACCTTTTACTTAAGATATGGCATTATAGTGGGATGCAAGAAGAGTCTATATAAGATTTCTTAAGTCAAATAATTTTGGTGACTCAAAAGAAATCAAGCAATAAGGAGTCAAATCCAAGTTGACAATGACAATGGTGTTAAAGTTTACCTTAATAAAAAAAATCTGTAAATTATGGGTACATTACATTTTATATATATATATATATTATATTATGTTTTTTCCTTTAAAATAGCTGCAACTCTAATACCACTTGATGTGTGTAAAGACATGACCAAGATGTCATCTAGATGTTATCCATGATACTCCTAAACGTGTTCCAAATATATGCACACATCAATAGGCACCTAGACATCCAGGGTAAATAGGACATCCTCAATCTCAACAAGAGATGAGGGACACACAAATTGGTGTGTAGCATGAAACTAGTCAAAGAATTAGAAGAAAAATGCATCACAAAAGTTCATAAATTCCATTTTGACATCTTTTTCTTCGATTGTGACTTGAATATGCTTGGAAAAAAATAGAAGCCCACTTTTAATATTATAGAACAAATAAATCCTCATTGCAAGGAAGAATATACTTATCTTTGATCATGACTTAACTCAAAGTTTTATAGTGTCTAGACACTCTCTGAAAGATATTTTCCTTCTACAAAACAATCACATGTCCATGAGGGGCATGGGGCCCATAGAAAGTACAAAAAAACCCTAATATTTAGTTTTTAAATAAAAACATCATTTTGCAAGAAAATAAGAATAATATGTTCATTTGTAGATAGGTAGGTTTAGAGATAAATTAAACATTAAAATGTCTCCATTTTCCATAGATTAGGGTTTTTATACTTCCTACACACACACATACATATATGGTTAAGAACATTTGTTCTCCTCCCTAAGAGGTCACAAGTTCAAACTCAGAGGAAGGTAGAGTACATAACTCTACAGAGACTTTAGTAGTCAAATTGATGCAAGAGCATCACCACCTTAGCAGAGTAGTGCATTCAAAGAAGGGAGAGGCGTCACTCTCTCATTTTTCCTCTTTAAGAAACTAAGGTGATCAAGTATTTAATGTTGACAAGATGGAAGAGCCAAGTTCGGCTTCACACAAGCCGGAGATAAGGTCACCACATGGGCTTCACTGTAGGAGGAATATCCCATTCAGATCAGATCTCCATAATTGTAATATGCCTGAGTAGTCAAGCATTTTTTATGGTGATTAGACACCACTAGATTAGTTGAAGGGAAGGCTCATCGAGCCCCTCTTGTATTGTTGCAAATAGAGAGAAATGGGGTAGACTCAACCATTTGTAATTTGGCATTCACCATTAATAGAAAATGCTTTTCATGTTTATCAATTTTTGTAATGGATATTTTGTTTTGAATGTCATTCATATGCAATTGAGCTATAGATGCATGTTAGAAATCATTTGCATGGATAGAGATACAATTTTTATCTATGAGTGTGTAAGGAACAAGCCCCGTTCTTAGGTTAAGCAAGGAGTGTACATGAGGGTGGAAACTCGAGAGCCGATGTAAGGAGTGTGTGTTTGAACTCATTGGAGTCAAAAGAGAAGATTCCAGGAGAGCATACCAAGATAATTCACAGACGGAATAAATTTCAAGGTGGTTAAGCACTCGAAATAAATATCGCGGGTGGGGAACACATCTAAAGTTATCAACACTCTATAAACTCTAACAGAGGGTATAGAGAAAGCACGAGAGCGTATCGAGAAACACATTCTGGAGTGCTGGAAGTGTTTAGAAAACCCCAGGGTTGTTGTACACTCTGAGGAAGGAAGGATTGGCAAGAGTGCATCGACAAAGGAAAAGGAGACTTTAAGAACTTCAGGTAAGCTAAGGGAGAAGACATCAAAGATCTTAGCCAAGCACAATGAGTGCATCAAGGATGCTGTAATTCCATCTTACAAGATCTCGAGGAAGGGCATTAAGTGCCAGGAGGGTAAAAGAAAGTCCATTGAAGGACATAGAGGAACTGGGAACCTTGAAGTTTTTCAAGCCGAGCAAAGCTAAAGAAGAGTTTTCACAAAAATCTACAAGGAGTGCAAAAGAAGATCGAGAACATTCAAAGTCTTCGAGGAGGAAGTTATGCTATTCCAAGTAAAAGGTGGTCATGACTTGCAAAGTCTCGGTATTCGTGAAGTCATCCATCATCAAGGAGATAGGTGACATAAGATTAGGAGATCCGGGAAGTTTTCCAAGAGCGAACAAAGATTCAGGAAGTTAAGAATAAAGGTTTTGAACCTGCATCGATCTCGAAGGGACACACTGAAGTTGATCAACACTCGCGGATTTGAAAAATCGTGGGGAAACAGATATGGAGAAGTGAGAGACTCCCGAGGGCTGGAGTTCGAAGAGATCGTAGCCATTGATTGGAAGGAGGGATGGGGACCGATGATCCTTACGCCATTTGTGTTCATGATTCATAGTTTGGGAAAAGAAGAGGTGGCTACCGCGAAAAGAGCCAAAGCCCAAAACTCGAAGCGACTTGTATGTTTGAGCCCCGGGACACAGCCCGAGGTCGTGTGATAGAAAGGGCCTAGCATGGAGAGCGAAAGTGTCGCCACCAACTTTCTTCAAAGGGAAAAGAAGAGAGTCACAGGGTTAAGAGGAACCTCACTTTGGAGAAAGAAGGATTTGTGATAGAGTTTGTTGGATTCCAACAGGGAATCAAAGTCAATCCTAATTCGTGTGTTTTAAGAATGATCCTAGATTAGAGGTCGAGCATTCGAGAGAAGCGGGGGTCTGCATCAAGAGTGGTATCAGAGATTTTTTTCCTTATCAAGAGAGAAGGATAAAGGAGATAGTCCGATACCAAAGTGGTATCCGAGATAATATAGAATTGACTTATGCAAGCAATGGAGACAGAGTTTGATACTCTATTGAGACTATTGCAAGGTGTGCAAATGATGGCAAGATGCCAGTAGATCAGAGAGGTGAAGCATGATGGAAGTTATGTCCCTGAGCACGGCTGAGAAGAAGTCTTCCCACATAAAACTAAAGCGGAGATCGACAAGGAACCCAATGAAATCCGAGAAAGGATGGAGACGCTAGCATTCCATATGCAGCAGGAAGCAAAGGTGTTGTTGGTCTCTTGACAAGATTTTTGAAACCTTGGTCAATTTTGGACCAATTTTTGGACTTCGACAAAGTTGGTTGAATATGGAGCATGCAGGAGAAGCGAAGATCGCAAGATCTCCCTTTTTTTGTGCAAATTCTGACACAGGGTTCATTAGGGTTTTGTATTAGGTTTTGAGATGTCCATGGTTTTACCCATGTTTAGGCTTTGAAGTAATTGTATAAATAAGTAGTAGCTAAGAAATATAGAACGCCATTAGCTTAGTGCATGACTACTAGTAGATCTGTTTGGCTATGTGCACCATATGTTGTAGATGATTGGCTTAGTGCAAGATTGTGTTTCTTTGCGCAATAGGGTTGTGTAAAGTAAGGCTTTGTGCTAATAGCTTGTTTGGGAGGTGCCTCATGCCTTGAACTCCATTCTTGAGGAAGGTGGACTGCAAGGCCGTATACATATCACCGGTCCATTGCAGAGTTAGCTCAGGGCTTTGTGGAATAGGGAGAAGACAAATGTAAGAATATTGGGGACTAATAAATAATAATAAGATGAAGTTAGCGGACATAGCCCCATCCCGGGGTTAACCATGTATATCATGTATCTTGATGTGCTTTGTGCGAAGGAGGTTTATGTGTTCATCTTCTTAGTGTTGTTATTGTTATGTCTATTGAATGCATATGATGTGGTAGCTTAGTGCTTAATGATGTGATTGAATGCTAGATCTGAGCTAGTACCTCAGGCTATGATCGAAGCAGCCAGATATTGGTTGTTATCATTGTTCGTAACTAGGCTTAACTCTAATGCATGTGAATAAGGTTCAAGAACTAATGCATATTGTGGCTAAGTGCTTTGTTAAAGTATTGTAATCACATATATCCAGAACCCATATTGGTTGTAGACACATGAGTCTTGCAACCGCCTACCTTTGGTGAGACTTCATCTCTTTGAAGGTAAAGGTCAAAGGGCTCCATAGTTAGGATTTTGTTGCATTGTTGAAGTGTTGAACCTGTCTTCCACTATGCCAACAAATGGTTCTGGCGGTAGGACCTAAAATCGGTGATTGTTGGGAATCAAGAAAAAGATAAATCATGGTGTAAATTTGTTGTTGTACCAATTTAGTATTCTACTTGACTCACAGGAAGATCTTTTGCTAAGAAAGAAATTGGATCTGAAAGTAAGAGGTAAGATCTTGCTTATTCTCTGGTAAAGGTAAGATAGTGGAAATTTTTCCTTTGAAAGTAGGAATATATGTATGTTTGATAGATTTTTTCTAAGTTTGAAAACTAAGGCATAGTTAGAAGAAAGAGTTGATCCAAATAAATTTGATAGAAATAGATAAAAATATGTTATTCATGCATAGAAATAATTTGGACTAATAAGGGATGCAAGAACTCAGAAATATTTTGTGCGATTGTAGGTATAACAATAGGATCCTGAATAGTACAGAAAGACTGGGATCATTTAAAAGAAAGAGAGGATTACTAATTATGTTACAAATGTAGTATGACTGTGATGATTCTATGGGCGGGGAATTCTCAGAAGTCCTATTTGTCTCTATTGTAAATCTACTGATCATGAGGTTTTGGATTATCCAAGAATGATTGCTAAAGGAAAAGATGAACATGACAAGAAAGCTATGAAGAAGGTCAAGAGAATAAGGATATGTTGAGAACTAGAAAGAATCGGAGACTATGTTATTACAATTGAAAGAACACCGAATAATCACGTAGATGACAGCTCACCTAAATTTGGCAAAAATAACACATCTAAAACAAGTAATAGGAGATTTCGACATTGAATTTGTTCTTGATGAAGAAACACAAGAATATTACAGAAAGAACTGGGAAATTTTTGGAGGCTCACATGGTACCTTCATTAAGAAGGATAGGATTGTTTAAAGGAAAGATGATAACCCTATGTGGAAGAGCCACTAATGCACTATTAATATCCATGGAACATCGACTGAAAAAGAATTTGAGGTCATTTGGTTCATCGAGAACAACACCCCATAATTTCTTTATTAGAAATAATTTTGCTGAGAGAGATCAGATTTGAAGAAAAGAAAAGGAGGAAGATACAAAACAGAAAAAAAAAACTGGTGGATTTCATAGCTCAAAAGATAGATCAATTGATAGAAGAACAAGAAGTTGAGTCCAAGCAGAAACATGAAAGATAAGTAGCTATCAACTGAAAGAATGCAAGAAGGGTTGACAAACCTATCCATGAAAGAAGAAAAGTATGTCCACCCGTGACCTAGTAAGCAGCCAGCTATTATCTCTCCTCAACACTTTGAAGAACAACATCACCAGCCGTGAAGTCACCACACTAATAATAGATAATAATAAGAATGGAAAGATGAATTCTAGAGACTCGATCACGTGAAGGAAGGAAAGGAAGCTTAGTTAGAAGAAACCCAAGTTAGAAAAACTATGGGAAATGCTAGAAAAGACTTCGCATAAGGAAGATTTGAAGAATTGGAACCTCACTAGAATAACATAACAACACAGAATAGCACTTCGACATGAAGGAGCTATATGACCGTTGGAGGCTGCCTTAGTTGTTAGAACGACACTTCCGAAATGATATAGAAACACGCTTATTGATAGAAAGACCGCCATCGACTGCCAGACCGGCGACATAATGGTCGGATTTGCATTGATTGATGCATTCCTACCCATTGAGGAATTCGAGCTAGACGCTATTTATTTAACCCATCGAACGTTGTGATGTGACCACTTTTTTCCACCCATGATTATCCGATCTAATAGAGAATCGATTTCATACTACACTATTCTACCAGACCTCGTCTTCCATTTGATTACCTTGTTTGTATGTACGCCGACCCGATCTCCTTGACTACAAGTGTGAATGTCGGGCGAACAAAGAATGATAGAGAAGTCTATGGAGGATATAATTGTGACCCTGGCGATCGAGAGAGTCATGCTACGGGAATATAGGGTGTCATTGACCGGCCGGATTGCGCGAACTGACCGATGTTTCTCCTGGGTCGCACGCTAAGAGAAACAAATCAAGCACCGTGATGATATGGCTAACATGAAGCGCATTCCCACAAGATTGCCGTGAATTATATCCCACTGCTGTATGCTAACCGGTGACAACATCCCACGATTTTGAGTACACACCGATCAACGCAGATACATCTGAAGGGGATACGCCAGAAGTTGACCACAGCTAGGACATTCCAGCTGCCGAAGAACAACGATTTCAACCTCGACGATAGAAATAACTACGCCATGCTCACGCCGCGATAGGTAACCGAGTTGAAGATGACTGGGAAGAAGCCTAATATAGTCTCCTTAGCCATGGATTAAGGAGCTCACGTGATCAACAATCTTGAACGTGATGAATATCCCTCACTTCAAACGACATCAGGAGGTTAATGCATGCTTTAAACTCCTCCTATCATGCTAACATGGAGATATCTTTGGCTCGATAGCTTATCATCGCGGGATCCAATGCTAATCCACCCCATCACAGTGACTCAAAGATGCAAGCGACTGCATCTCTCCACAGCTGTACCCATGGAAGGCTGCAGATCACTCCCTAGCAAAGTGCGCATGAAGGAATACTACATGTAGGAGAGGAGTGAGGCTACAAGGCAGTCTCTATCCGGTGATGGCAGCACCTATATTTTCAGCTTTATAGTTGGTAAGATTGTCAAAAGTATCACCCAACAGAGGTCACATGGTTCAGAGGACCATAGAAAGTGCGCGAGAAGAATGCAACGAATTAGTGAGATACCTCGCCAATGAGTCGAAAAGGAATGTTACTAAGCACAAGATCAAGGGTATGAATTTCATTTCATTTGGCAACTAATATCGATCGCATTTGTCGCTTGGAAAATGCTAGAAGGAGAATCCTTCCCGGTTGAGCCATTGGAGCCATTGACCACAAGGTTCTCCACCTGTGGTATACAAACCATATGGCTATAGTGAAATCGAACATGGTGTTCCTTGCTTACTACCTACAATTGAAGAATGCTATTGAAGCATTCCCACAAATCACACCCAACACTTTGCATCAGTACAGGTTGCTAGTGAAGTTTTGTGCATATCTAATACTTTATTTATACCACTACGACAAGGATGAGCAAGGAGGAGCCGCATCCTATTATAATCTAACCGAAGGTAAAGACATGGAGGAGATCAACAAAGAATGGCAAACAAATTTCCTTGTCCCAGTGGAATATGTAGAACTATATGAACTCGAAATCATAGGAAGTCCCTTGGTCACCTAAGTCGAATATGATGATAGACTAATGGAGGAAAAGAAGAAAAAGGAGGAAGTGAAACATTAAAACCCATGAGGAGTGACGCCTCTAGAGGAGAGGGCCTGACTCACTTGCATGAGGAGGAGGAGATGAATTGAACCAAGAAGAAGGAGGGAAGGAGAAACAAGAGAAAGGCTTACCTATTAATCGGCCGACGATCCTCCGTAGAGGCCTAAACATCGAAGAAAAGGAAGGTTTCCAAAACCCTTAGCACAAAAAGAAGGCCCAAGACAATAATCCTCAGTCAAAGAACGTACTCATAGTGGACACCGTCGCATCTCTATCATCACAACCATAGAATATGCCCTAGGACGTATCTTGCAGAGACATGGAGAAAAGCAATAAACATTGTATGAAAAAATAGAGAAAGATCTCAAGGACATACAACAAGCTATCCATTTGAGATTGCAGTAATACCATCAAGGGCTTTCTTCAATGAAAATTGTATAGTTTGGGGATGAGCCCACCCAATTACAAATATTAGAAGATGAAACAAAGGCTCAACTTCAACGAGTCCAAGAATAAAAGGAAGGCTATTGAAGCCCTCAAGGTCAAAAGGAGTAAATCATAGAGAAAATCTGTGTTGCGCAGTCTTGCATAACTTCCTACGAGAAGGAGAAAGAGAAAATCCAGGCAAAGTTCGATGAGGACAAAGTGAAGATGCATAAATAAAAGGACCAATTGCTTGTAGAACGTAATGCATTCAAAGAAGTAGTGAACAAATTACTTCGCTCTATGTCAGGGTTCACTTGGGAGGAAAATGGACAAGTCGAGGTTCAAGTAAGGAAGCTTACTGAGACAATCCAACAACTTCAAGAAAGAGTAATGGAATTGGAGCTTCAAGACTAACACTGAAAAGGAGTGTGTGATTAGAGGGAAGAAGCTGCCAAGAATGCAGTAGAAATAATTAGGCACTCACCTCTAATGTAAGAAATTGAGTGATAATACAGCGACCTAACGAGCACCCTCAAGAAAAGATCTGAAGATGAGGAAATTGGAAGCACAACTTCAAGAGGCAACATGCATCCACCATGTGCATATGAAGCTTCTTACTGCAGTGGAGAAAATGAAGAGATCACAAGAACTTCGTTCAGCCCAAAAGTAGGTTATTTCCATCCAGAGAAAATTCATGGAGGTGACATAGACATTCTAGCCGCTGTGATTAGCCCACATGATTTTGAAGAAATTGAAGGCCATACCATAGCCAGACCAAGTAGTCAAGCACATGGAATAACACCTGAAGGGCCTGCTACAGAGAAAGTAATTCAGAGTTTTTTCAGAGAAGGAGGCCTGGGTGTGAAGCAACAACCAAGGAAACTCAGATAAGCTTGAGGCCTTCTCGAGAGGCACCTCTGCCCAGATCCGAAAGTGACTTGGGATGAGTCAGCAGAGTGTTGTAGACCCATAACTTTACCAAGTTTTTTGGAAACATTGGTCACATTTGACCATCATTCTTTGTATTCTTTGGACAAAGCTATCTAAGATGGAGCAACTTTCAGCAAAGTGGAGATTTTTAGATCTCAATTTGTTTTGTGGACCCAACAAGAGGTTAATTAGGGTTTTTGTATTAGTTTTTTGATGTCTGCCCATGGGTTTACCCATTAGTCCTTAATGTAATTGTATAAATACAATGCCATGCATGTAAGAGGACGTAATTATCTTAGCTGAAATATCTCAAGTTGGCTATGTGCACCATATGTTGTATATGATTGGATTAGTGCAAGAGATCAGAGGCTGCTTTGCAACTGGCTGTGTAAAATTCAAGGCTTCTAGAGAATAGACCATGTAGAGCTGGCTTTGTTCCTTGACTTGATTTGGAGGAAGGTGGATCTAGTGCACTGTGCACAGATCACCTATCCACTACAAAGTTAGGCTCTTTGTCTTTGTGCACAGGAGCATATGAATGTAAGAATCTTTAGGACTAATAAATAATAATATGAATTGGTGGATGTATCCCTGCACTGGGGTGAACCACATATACATTGTGTCTTGATGTGCTTTGTGCAATGTTGTTTATGTGTTTATCTTCTTAGTTGTTGTTATTGTTATGTATAATGAATGTATCTAATGTGGTAGCTTAGTGCTTAATTATGTGAATTACCCTATATGAGCTAATGTTGTGTTCTAAGTGATTGAAGTGTTAGATCTTGGTTATTGGACTATTCTCGAACTAGGGTTTAACCTGGGATGTGAATAAGGTTCAAGAACTAATGCATATTGTGGCTATGTCTGTTAAATTATTGTAATCATAGATTTGTGTCCCACTTGTTTTAGATAATCTCGAACTTGTTAACAATGCCCCCATGCCTCTACCTTCAGTGAGACTTCATCAGCTTGGCAGTGTTTCCGAAAGGGTTGGTGGTTAGGGATTTGTTGGTGCACTACTGAAGCATTGAACCATGGTCCTCCCTATGCCAAAAGTGTGTTGGAGGTATGAATGGTCTTTGAAGAGGACAACTAAGTGACATTTTTGAAAGTTGTTGTCCTGAAAGAAACAACAGGTGTTGAAGAGGTAGTTGAGATATGTCGAAAACCTCAAGCACACAGGGGAAAGATATGGGAGGAATCTCATGTTTTGTGTGGGCCATGAAGGTTCAACATTTCCGGTAACTTCCGTGAGGGGCAAGAGGAGATCCCAATTGCTATGCGAAAGGGGAGAATAGATGATCTCCTGCTTGAGAGTTCATCTCGAAGGGATGTTGACAAATGGAGAGAAGGCAGAAGAAAGGCCTCATCCATATGAGGATACATGCAGAAATTCCAGCCACATTATGAAGACAATGAGAAGTTAAATACATCCACCAGAGGGGAGAAGGATTAGAGGCATCCTGTCCATTGAGGAATGAGATATTCCTCGCCAAGCCGGTGACACTGTCGAGACTGGCCATGAAGGAGGAGCATATACTAAAGTATGTCCCAATGGGAGAGGAGTACCTAGTTGATTTACTCACTCGGTGGGAAATGGAGTTAAAGGAAATGGAGGATTATTGGGCAAATTCAAAACGAGGAGAAGGTTTCATGAGATAGCCATTAAAGGAGACACACTTAGCACGAGTCATATTTGGGGAATATGAATAGAACCAACTAAAGAAAATGATACTTGGGCCAATTGTCAGAAGATGTATCTAAACATTAGTTCAGTAGTGAAACTGCAGAATTGGAGTTTGTATCCAAGTGGTGAGTTAGTGTCACAATAGATGAAAGAAGCATGGGAAGTCAGGATCATATGCCCATAAAGCGACATGAATATTTGTAGTCAAGTAGATTGCACAAGCTGATCGAGCCAATGAAGCAGTTGGAAGAAGTTGTAGAGGAGATATGGAGGCTATTGAGGTCAACAGAAGAAGCATACAACAAGGAGAAGATGGATAGAAAGAAACCTACACGAACAACGAGGAATATGCAGGAATAACAGAGGCGAAGTAGATGAGAAAACATATAGCTCTAGGATAAAGTTTGGGATCCAGGAGGATTTCAACATAGCTAGGAAGCTCATGAGGAGGAGCTCATGAATTTTTGTAGATGTGGAGTATGATGCAGGAGCATCGCTCCACCTTAGCACGTGCCAATTGATTAGCACGAGTAGTGCGCATTAAAGGAGGGGAGAGGCGTTGCCCTCTCTTTTTTCCTTTATGAATCTAATCATGATAAAGGCATTTAATGTTGACAAGCTAGAAGATCCAATTTGTGCCTTCACACAAGGTGGAGATAAGTTCGTCATTTAGTGGTTGACGGTAGGAGGAATCTATATCTGATTCAGATAAGATCTCCATCATTGTAATATGCCTCGATAGTCAGACATTTTTTATGGTGATTAGACACCACTAGATTAGCTTGGAGGGAAGCTCATCGAGCCCCTCTTGTATAAAAATCTTGTATTGTTGTAGATATAGAGAAATGGGGTAGAGAATGTATGCATAGGAGATAGCGAGAAAAACACGGAGATTCAAGACTCAGTCGCAGTTCATACTCAACCATTTGTAATTTGACATTCTACCATTAATAGAAAAGAACATTTTTTCTTGTTTATCAATTTCTCTGTAATGGATATTTTGTTGTGAATTTTGTTCATATGAAATTGAGTTGTATATGCATGTTAGAAATCATCTACATGGATAGAGATACAATTTTATATCTGTGAGTGTGTTGGATGAAGTCTGGTTCGATAGGATAAGTGAAGGGAGTGCGCGACATAGGGTGGAAACTCTGAGAGCCAACACAAGGAGTGTGTGTCTAAACTCAGTGGATTCAGAAGAGAATCTTCCAAGAGGGCATACGAGGATAATTAAAATACTCTGGAAGAAATTTCAAGGTGGTTAAGTACCTTGGAAAGAAATATTGTGTGGGAGTAAACACAGCACAGAGTTACTGAACACTCTGCCAGGAGGGCATAGATAAAGTATGAGAGCGTACTTGAGTAACACATTCTGAAGTGTTAGAATCCTTAAAAGAACTCCAGGGTTGTTGAACACTCTGATGAAGGAAAGTTTTGCAAGAGTGCATCGAAAAAGGAAAGAAGATGTCTTAAGACCTTCAGGTAAGATAAGGGACAAGCCATTGAAAATATTAGCCGAGTGCAAGGAGTACGCCAAGGATACTGTAAGTCCATCTTACAAGCTCACGAGGAAGGGTTTTAAGTGCCAGGAGGGAAAAATAAAGTCCACTGAAGGAGACAAATGAACTGAGAACCTTGGAAGGTTTCAAGCCGAGAAAAGTCACAGAAGAGTTTGCACAAAACTCTACAAGGAGTGCAAAATAAGTTCAAGAACAACTTAAGTATCGAGGAGGAAATTGCACTAATTGTTAAAAATGTGTTCGAGGACTTGTGAAGTCTCGAAGAACAGGAATTTTTCCATCGTCAGAGGAGATAGTTGGAAGAATATCAGGAGATATGGGAGGTTTCTCGAGAGAAAACAAAGATCTTCACGAAGTCATGAATAACAGTTTGAACCCAGACCGTTGGATCTGGAAGGGACACATGGAGTTGGATAAACACTCTGTTGATTCGCAAATATGGGGAAATAGAGATAGGAGAAGTGAAAACTCCCGAAGGCTGACGTCCGAAGAGATCATAGCCGTCGATCGGAAGGAGGGACGGGGATCATTGATCCTCGCGTCGTTTGTGTTTGTGATTTAGAGTTTGGGAATGAAAGAGTTGGCTCTCGTGGAAAGAGTCAAAGCCTGGAACCTTAAGAGACTTGTGTGGTTGAGCCCTGGGACATAGCTCAAGGTCACGTGATAGAAATGGCCTAGCACAGAGAGCGAGTGCCACTGCCAAATTTCTTCAAAGGGCCAAGGAGAGAGCCACGGGGTTAAAAGGACCTGCACTTTGGAGAAAGAAAGATCTGTGATAGAGTTTGTCGGGTTCCAGTAGGGAGACAAAGAGTCAATCCGACTCAGGAATTTTGAGAATGATCCAAGACTAGGAGGTTGAGAATACATTTGGAGGGAAGGAGTCATCTACGCCACAAATGGTTGTGTAGAGGGGGTCACTTGTCCCACAAACAAGGGGGTCTCATACACCAATTTGGTGTATGGATTGTTCGTGACCTTAAAATTAGATTATTATAACTATTATTATTATTATTATTATTATTATTATTATTATTATTATTATTATTACTATGATTACACACACACAAACACACACACCGTGTATCCCTCAACATACCCATTTGGAGGGGGCGTCATGTTTCTAGGAATTTTCATTTCTAAAAATAATGCATGTTTCAATGTTTCATTCAACGTAGGTGGAAACATGGGAAAAGAACCCATACACATACAATGGAAAGCCTATAGATAAATAAACAAAGAGTATGTTGAGGTCTCCAAATAGATGGTACTCAAAATGGTGATATTCTAATGAAGATCAAGAGCAACATTCTACCTTTGGAATGAGAGTGATGGAAATCATAATTTGGATAATAAATGAAAGGTACAACACATACCCAATTAGTTGTTCTAGAAAACCCATGAAAAATTCTGTTGGTTACTCAAGTGAGCACATAATCCCCTTTGAATGTGCTGAATATGGCATTCTCCATGGTATCCAACTAAGTAACTACAGTAACAACTTAAATATAAGGCTCCAAAACAGTGTTGAACAACACAAAACCTTTGAAAATTATTTAATATCTATGATGTCAATATATCATTTTATGGTTGTACTCCTTTGTCGACACAAAATGTATTGTATACTTAAAATTGATTAAATACATATTGTATATCATTCTCAAAAGAGAGCATGTCCATAAAAAGTTCAAAAACTTTTCAAGTCATCCTAATCCTTCAAGGTTCATAAGTGATTACATCAAATCTAGTTTGGATTTTACTCCCCCACCCTTTTGTGAGACCCTTTAACATCACCATTGGAATTTTGTACACCTCTTCAACATCAATAGAAAAGAAATCAAATATCAATCAATCTTAAACATGCCATGAAAAAAAACTCCCATAACTTCTACCATCATATTCAATATTATTCATTTTCTTGATCACATTTCCCCTTTTACTTGGTGCTTCTTGTTTATGGATAAATTCGTGAGTGCGGACACAGACCAATCTCCCCAGATCCACCTGGATCTGGAACAAAACGTGACAGAATACTACTCTTTCCCTAGATCTAGGTTCATAAGTGATTACATCAAATCTAGTTTGGATGTTACTCCCCCACCCTTTTGTGAGACCCTTTAACATCACCATTGGAATTTTGTACACCTATTCAACATCAATAGAAAAGAAATCAAATATCAATCAATCTTAAACACATGCCATGAAAAAAACTCCCATAACTTCTACCATCATATCTGGTCATTATTCATTTTCTTGATCACATTTCCTTTACTTGGTGTGCTTCTGTTTATGGATAAATTCGCGGAGTGCGGACACACGTATCGAATTTCCCCGTGATCCACCGATTCGAACAAAACGTGATTTAATACTACTCTTCCTAGATCTAGATATTGAATGAATCCAAGAGAAATGATGGTGGACATACCTTATGAATGCTCTCCTTAATCTTCATATTCCTTATTTCATTCGATGCTCTTGTGTCGTTCCAATCACAACACAAACTAAATCACGCAAAGAAGAAAGGCATTTCGAATATATTCAATGCCTAGTCTATACATGTGACTGAAGTGAATATGTGTAATAAGATGACATCATCACATGGAAAGGACATATTCATGTATTGCATTAACTGAAAGAGAAATATACACAAATTCGAGCTCCTTTGATGTCGTAGGATCTCCTTCATGGTCTAGCTCCTCAATACTACACCTTTGCTCATGCATGAAGAAGTTCAACCCCATATGATTACTTGTTGTCTCTTGTCAGTCAGAGCTTCAATCCTCCATAGCCTTACAAGTTCTCTAATCAATCTCTTAGCTAGCTTGTTTCTTCTTCTTTGTTCTTGTTCTTGTTCTTAACTCCTTTCCATAAGTAATCTCCTCAATATATATAGGAGAAGATTAATTAGTTACTTGATAGGAATGATCCCAAGATATCTAGAAAGTCAAGATTTTGCCAACCATTCGAACTCAACTCATCCTTCTGAAGATTCCTTCTAGAAGGATCGAGAACTTATTCATTTTCCTTAGGAAACATGTCCGCACTTCTGCATTCACATTGACACAAGGGAAGTTCGCTAATCGTTGAATGCAGCATGCAGAAATTAAGGTTTTCCGTAGTATAGTATATATGCAGCCTGCTAACTATTTTCAAAATATGATCTTTGAGAAATGACAAGTGTAACCTTCTTCGTGAAAGTTATTAATGATGAGTTTGATCTTCCATTATCATGACATAATCATAATATCATCTTGATAAAAAAAATGTGGATAAATCGTATTCCCCCAAAACCGAGAGTGGAACTATAGTGACAAATATCAGACTTTGTAAGCCGCAGTGTCAAGAACCAAGATAATAATTTACCGAGACCCGCAACATCCAAGCATCAACAGAGTATCATATATATCACTTCTGAGATAGGCATTCCCATACCTCGTGATCATAGACTGATGAATTCATAAACAAAGGTCATGGCCACCAATCATACACCGCAGATCCATGTACCATAATATAGCAATGTACCACCGGAATACACCGCGGATCTCAGGCATACCAAATAAGACGACATAGCCACCAAACATACAGCGATCTATGTGTCGGAAAACATACATACTCCATCGCAGCCTAAATAAAAAAGATGAGACCCAAGATCTTCAATATTGTCACCTAAAAGTACAAATCTAAACATTTGATTACATGTGATGAAGTCGAACATGGTAGAAACTTGATTACCGGTCATTGATATACCTAACAAGTGCTAGGGAAATCAACACCATTGATGCCAATGAATTCCAAGGTACCTGCTATATAGTACAATCCATCAATTGTTAATAAATGAGTTGATGTCGAATAATCAATGGAATCTTTCAATCAAAGGTCAATGATGTAAACCCATTGTCGAAAGCGTGAAACTTGCCATTGAGGCATGCAAGTTCCAAGGTAATGAATAACTTCTAAGTCTCAATCCCGGATAAAGTGATGATGTCGATTTAAACAAGACTCATTGGCTGTGAGGGCCTGATGTATCCCCCACGTTGACATGAAATGAGTAACGTAGCTTCTTGAAAGTGAAACAGAGTATGTGACAATTGGACTTGGACAATGGAAGCCCGACTCAAAATGAAAAGATAACTCCAGATGGCCGACTCAATAGAGGTTTCCAAATGGACAACTCTTGAACATAAGGACTATTACGACCAATGATTTGGCAAAGATTGACTCAAAACTATTGGACATGGAAAGACCCTTGTAATCAAATCGAATGAGACAAATGGATTACCCAAACCGACTTCGATGATGAATAGGGGGTGTCATACTCAAGAGCCGCATACCTCATCGCCAATGAATACAAAGACTAAAAAATATATCCCTTTCCCAAATTTTTCCCCACCATTGTCGGGTAAGTACCTCTTTATTTTTAATGCAAGCTTGAAGAGGATCACATGTTTGTTAATATAAGCTCATCCTTCGAACAAGTCCCTCGAAGTATTTTTATCTAACCCTAAGAAGGAGTGGTTCGGGTCCTATCACGTCTTCACCGCGTTTGTTTAACGTGAACTAGATAGAAACTCAAGGTTTTTCTCGAGATTGTTAGAGTTTGAAAACACTTTTAAAAAGAGAACTTCTCTCAATGCCTTTTCACAATAGTCCAACGACCAAAAGGGGTTAAACTATCACTGAGGACGCTGTGAATTCAAATACTCTTTAACGAAGGAAAATAGAAAGGTCACGCTGCAATCTTTTCATGTTTAGAGAGTCGCGAAAAGGGCTTAAATTCAACTCCGGGGTCTTCGCGGTAAACCATAACGAGTTCGAAAAGAGATAAAACAACGCCGATCTCGTTCTAAGTTTTTTACAAGTGCTAGAACGATAAAAGTCACTCGTGGTTTTAAATCAAAATCATAGAAAACAAACAATTTTACACCATATCGCAGTGCCTTTGATCCATAATCGCCTCGCTAAGGACCGGTAAGTCATTTACTCATTTCTGCATTAATAATTAGGGTTAAATAGGAAAAATAATGACAAAAGAAATTGAAAAACCCACTTTTAAATAGTAAAAAGTAAATAAATCAAAATTACCATTCCATTTCACCATTTGTTTTACCCAATTAACAATTCAGTGCAAAAATTACCATTTCACCTCCAATCTTCAAAGTCAATTTCTCTGGAGCTCCGCGGCATCAAATCACAAACCGCTTTCTTGGATCAAACAGTAAGTGCTCAAATTTCTTTAACTTGCTGCCTATTTTATGATTTGAATGGTTAAAATTGAGTTGTGAGGGACTTTAAAACCCTCTCACGCTATCAAAACGTGATTCCCTAGCCAACCCTTTCGACCAAGGGATTGATTGGCAGTGAGCTTTAACCATTATTATGGAAACCTGCACCGTGTTAAATCCACCAAGGGCGCCGCTAAGTAGAATAAAAAATTTGATAAAACATTTAGCCATAAAAATCATTTTTTCATGATTCAAGATATTGACTATCTTCCTATGGTTATTGTGCGGTCAATAGTCATACCATGGAGCTTGAGTGGAGAGAACGTGAGAACAAAGATGAAAATAATGCCGCCAAAAAATCACCCGCAAACTATCGCATCCTTAAGAAACCGCGTGGTTCTTAAATACTTCCGTATTCCGGGCATGAGAGACCAAGTTCGCCTATTGGAACACTTAATCCAAATGTGTTCCAATAGACGAACTTGGAACACTTAATCCAAATGTATGGGCACCCACATGGACTATTGATATCGAAGATATCTATTTTCAATCGATTATCAAGAAGGTCTATATGTCATCTTGATCGGGTAATCGCGTAGTATGCAGAAAAACGAGTGAGTAATCGGTGAGAGATTCACCGCACGCCGGAGGCAGAAAGACGAATGGGGAAAGTGGCTATCTGGGGATTGACCGACATCACTCTTTGTACTATCCTTTTGACCATAGCTCGGATGGCGGGCATTGCTTCTCCTCATATGGCTCTACAGCAGGGCTACTTTCAATATGCCTCGAGTGTCTTGAGCCTCGGTATTCAACTGGGCAGATGCAATTCTACTGCGAAGTCTCAAGAAACAACTCCAGTGTGCACGAGACCCCTAAACAATTCAAGGGATCACCGTTAGTATCCTCTTTCATAAAGAGAGTCCCGTATAGGCTTCGTGGAGACCGTAGTTTCCGTCCTAGGGAGCCATGGGATGCATGATGGTGCCACCATGGCCAGGCATGTGGCGTGACCGATTGTCGATATGATCATCGCTTTCCGACAATTCCAAGGCCAGTTGTGATGGTTGAGGATTATGCGTACGCCGGCTTGGATTTTCGAGGTGATCCCGACCTCATCCTTCCTGAAGATACACAGTGGGGATACATTGGTAAGAAGGTCACCAACTTTTAATTTTTAAGATGTTTTTGTATTTTCTATCATATTAAATGTTTTGGTTTTGTAACTTTGTCTAAGACTAACACCAAAATGTATTGATAATAATGTATGTTGGTTTTACAGACTCCGCTGAGTTCTCCTATTAGCGGCGGTAGGAAGCGGTATTCGTACCCCAAAGACACGTAGGACTACTTTACCAGGAGCAAAATTTAGAGGGCTTGATGCATGATGTTCTAGATATGTCTGGAAGAGATCCCACAACATGATCGGCGTCATACCGTATTCCCGCCGGTCGCTTTTCCATAGAGTAGTTTGTGGCTTTATATGCTATCAGAACATCATTGATGTCGTCAAGTATGTAGAAGCCATGAGCTTCCATTTTTGATCTTTTGGTCTTCTGACACATTTTGTAACAAACAAACTTTGATCGCTATATATATATATATATACATGGTTTTACCGGGCTTACTTTACACTTGTGTACATGTGTTTGATTTATAAATTGTTCAAATGCCTATCTAATACATAATTAGCTAATGCATCCATAAATGTATTAAGACTGAATGTACAGATATTCGATAATCAAAATGTCTTCCAAGAGGCTTAATCCGCAAATATACTCTTAATAATGTAGACTCGGATGAATAATAACATTACTTAACCGAAGACCAATTAACCAAGGAAATAAGTCTGACAACCAAATGACAAATTCCAAGAGAGATAGTATCAACCAATAACTCAATCACCGCTTGGTTACGATTGCGTTGTTGGTTGCTCGCCCAAGACATACACCTCAGAAGATAAGCTCGCTTGTTGGGGCATAGATAGCCTGGCAAATGGCTAGATTCTGAAAGTACTACTATTAGCAACTGGTTTACAAGCCGATATAAGGTAGCAAATACTCCAACATATGACAATCAAACACAACGAAATCGTAAGGCGTGGGTAGAGACCAAATAACGCCAAACTCAAAAGCTAAAAATAATCACACACACTCAAGATGATACATAAAAATACAAATAATTATGCACAAATGACTCATGCGACAGCTTCTTAAGTACAACCCATTTCTGGGTTCGCCTAAAGGTACCCCATCATAATCCACTAGCTCATATGCCCCTTCTGCCAAAACTTTGCTAACAATAATGTAAGACCCACTATTATTTCGAATTTCCCAGCTCCTAATATATCTTTATCCTGTTCATATAAAGAACAAGATCTCCTCTGTGAGAAGACACGAGGTTTAACATGTTTGTCACCGTGCCTAGTCACGCTTCTTTCCCTGGCTTCGACATTGGGGCAGCATCACTACGAGTCTCATCTAATCGCATTAAATACAATAGAGGTTCTTCTCATGGCATTGGGTAAGAGTTTTATGGCTAGCTTCAAAGATGGAATCTCAGATTCTATAGGTAGAATGGCTTCCATGCCATAAAAATAGCTGGCACACAACGTTATTTTCAGCATTGTGGGCATAACAGATGTCCGATATGCCCACAATGCCGAAAATAACATTGTGTGCCAGCTTTTTTTATGTATTCCTATCATCCATTTAATCATAGTGATAAGAACTTCGTTAATGGCTTCAACCTGGCCAATAGCCTGTGGATAATAGGACGTTGAGCTATCATGATCTTTAAGGCTCCAACATCTCCAGAAGTTCTATATCATATTATTTCTAAAATGACTACCGATCGTGACGATAGCCCGGCGGGAACACCTTCAAAACGAAGGGATGATGGTTGAACAGTAAAAAGTGCTGCGCCTCCCAAGCATTATCAAATGTTGGCATTGCCTCACTTCACATTTCGTAAAATAATCAACGGTTACAATAATGTACCCATGCCCCCCACCGAAAGGAGGGTGACATGTCATGAAGCCAATGCCCCATTTAGCTAAAGGACCTAACGATCTGCTGTGGTGAAAGGGAGCAGGATGCTACCAAATTCAGGATTATAGGTTCCACGCATGACACTTTTGAACAGGAGTGATGCAATCTTTAAACAATGAGGGCCAAAAAATATCCTCTCAAGACGAAGATTTTCTCGAAGCAAGAGTATATCTGTACATATGATCGCCACATGTCTCCGAAAGGCAATCATTCAAAGCTCTTCTGCCTAAAAGGTTAAACAATGCTCTAAACATTGAAGTCAACACCCTCAATGCATAAAGAGTATCACCGAGAATAATATAATTACGTGTTTGATAACGAACACGACGCCGTTCGGCACTAGACAAAGCGGACGAAAAGTTTGAGTTTGAGATATATAATGATATCTCCGTACTCAAATATCATCATCGGTATTTATAAGGAAAAGGGACTCGTCAGCTAATGAATCGCTACTCCGCTGTGCTATGGGAAAATCACAAATCAACTCGCCGGGCAACCAGAGACTTCTTCGATGTATACGATCAATTCCAAATCGAACTCCCCGAGAATACTAACTAATTTGAGGTACTGCCCCCAAAGAATTGACTCCAGTCAAGATATGTTGCATACATGTATTGAAATCAATAAAGAATTTTCCCCGGCGAAATGTAATGACGAAACGTTGATTACTTGAACCGCTGTACCATACGCCTTCAACATGTTGATGCACTCAGAGAAGTGAGACTTCGAATCAGCTAATATATAACATGTTCATCGTGAACATCATCCTCTTGAACGATAACCATGCCGATAGTATACCGGACGCAATACTAAATAAATATACCCTAATTATATCCGAGGAAAAAGAAGAGGAGCTTTGGTAAGGGATAACTTCAAGGCTTCAAAGGCATCATTAGCAACTTTATCCCAAAAAAACTCAGAACCTTTCTTTAGAAGACGCATGAAACCCCGAGTAATTTCAACAGAATTCGGGATGACCGACGAAGAAAGTTTGCTTTCCCCTCGCGAAACTTTGTAACTGGCGAAAGAAGCATTAGGAGGAGGGAGATTAAGAATCACTTCAACCTTAATAGGATCCACCCAAATCCCATATGGTTCATTAAAACGAGGATTCTACGCAAAAGAAACATTTATGAGGATTCAAGTGAATGCCATAGAATCGACAACGGAGGAAAATCGCATGGAGATGTATAGGGTGATCGATTTGACGTAAAGAGTGAGCCGACAAATCATCCAAATATGGTTGAAAGTTCCAAGAAGTGTCGAGACGTGAAATGCATAAGACATAGCGCCAAGAACGTAGCACCTCGCCATTTTTTAGACCCAAGGAAGTTTTATGTATGAAAAGTACCCCAAGGACAAATAATAAGTACGTTTTGTGCTTGGTCCTCTGGAGCGATATTTATTTGATTATAGCCGTAAAATCCATCCATGAGGGAAAAGATTTCAGTGTTTATTAAATCAACGTTTTATCCGACGACGAAAGGAGTTGAAAAAATTGTCCTTAGGACAAGATTTGTTGATATCTCGATAATCAACAAAAACGCGAATACTTATCGATCGTCAAAGGTTAGAAACCCATTCTCCGGCCAATGCCACAGATAAATAGAAACTGGCTTTCGAAGCTTTTCAATTTCAAGTTTAATGGCCGCGGCTTCACGTGGATGGACAGAATTGAGGCACTACCGTGAATCGGTTGGATCCGGGTACGTTCAATTTCATGCACCGTTAAGATAGCTCATACCTTAACTTCTTCATAACTCCATGCAAAGATATCACAAAAATTTTAAACAAGGAAGTGTAAGTGATAATTTCAGAGAACATGAAGTTCCTAATAATATTAACGTTCTCAACTATCCTTGGTTTCACTGAAATATCTATGGTATCGTGGGAGAAATGTTACCGAGGTTCCCTTATGCAAACACATCATCCCCGTGGAACGTCTGGGGAACAAGAGATAACAACAACTACCGACCGAGGGAAACGCTGATAATTCTCAAGAGTCCGTTGTTCCAAAAGTATGGAATGATGATGCCCATCGTCCTAAGGTGTCATCTAAGATAGACATGATCATTTCATCATCGTACCGGAAAGACAACATGGAAATGATCCGGAGACAACTCCTCACAAGAAGAAGTAGAGGGGTTGCCGATTGAATGTCTTGGTAATCAGACTCAACCGGACTTAACAAAATAACGTTGCCGAAACGAACATGATTCCGTGATCGACTCATCAAGGTCAGCGCGTAGACCGGAAGTTCACGAGAAATAGTAGAGATCATGTTAGATGTTAACCGACGGTTAGGAATATTGCGGGGGTGGTATGGGAAAGTACCCATTAATGCAGAACCTTTTAGAAGACCGACACCAACATTCTCATAACCCGCAAGGGTGTTCGCTATGAATGGCACGTCCCGCATCTAGTATCAGTATTGAAAAAGCAAGTTGATCAACCACTTCCTTGGTAGGAAATCGTAGGGACACGGAAAAGGTGGACACCACCGCGACGCTATTGTGAATCAATCTAACCACTCAAGTAGAATATAATCAAGAGGAGTATCAAAGACTTCAACTCCACTCTGGACGGTTTTACCCTTCCGGCAGAGTAAATGTGCAACGACGGCGTAACACCATATTTAAACCGAGCCAATAGTTGGCCTCAAAGCGTTTTGTGACTGGTTAATCTGCGGAGAGCCAAATGGCTTCTTCCAACAAGAAAAGACATTACCGTAGAGTACACCTTCATCAACAACTCCGTCCGGCCAAATGCTCTTGTCGACAAACAACTTGTATTTGAATGTTGTATGGTAACCCAATATATGTTCTATCAAGTCAAAGACTATTAAATTTCTATCCGTCGGGTCAATTCCACCTATGGATTAACAGAGTCTCCCTGGCCGTTGGTGTATCAGGATCAAGGACTTCAAGGCGCATATCGCCGGTGCCCGGGCCGATCTTTCACAATGCCAGTAGTTCCCAACGACGCCGCGATGAGGATTGAATGCCGATTTATTAACAACACCTTTGGGGGGTGGTCGTAGAACTGTGTCGAGGCTCGGTTGCTCGAGATGAAGAGGACCGGTTGAAGGTGGATTCTATGGAGAGGTAGATACCAAATCAAGAGGTGTATCACCAACCTTCTCCTTAGAAGAAGCATATTCGCCCGAAAGTGGTAAGTGTAATGTTGTTCTTCATGGAATCACCGCGTTTCAAAACTAGGGATTGTGTAGATGTAGAGGGCTGATCATGAATGACCAACGGCTTCAATACAAGGACATACGTGAAGGGTTGAGACAAAACAACCGGCGTAGAAGGTTTAGGTGTTACTTGAAGGAACTTGGCGAACTGCACGTCTAAAACAATCCTTTGTGTAGTGATCGGCACCACATTACAAGGCAGATAATTGCTGTTTGCTTTATCCAGCCATATCAAAAGCGTGGAGGTTTGGTTTTCTCATTGGGATTAGTGGTTTTACCCTCCTGATGACATTTTAGTATTCTCCACTGGTCGACGAAGTTTGAACAATGTTCACTTCGTGAGGTTTTCCGGTGGGAGGGGTAGGAGATCGAGCATTTTGAACATTAGAAGAATTGATTGGCCAGGTTGACACCGGAATGCGGAATGGGCAATGAGTAGTCCCACCACAATAATCACCGCATGGAAGCAATCGAGCAGGAGTGCCGCCGCCGGAAGTACCAGACGAGGTAAATCGCAAGTCATACTGAAAGCCCGCTTGCTAATAAACAAGATCTAGATATTGAGCACAATCGATAGCCCCCTTCTTCTGTGACAACATCTCCCATATCAATGTCTTTACCAATTTGTTTGGCTAAAATATTTTGTAACCACTCGGCCAAGAATCGCATCGTGAATCTCGAAGCATCGAGACGTCATCCACGCCACTCATGGATGTGATCGAGATAATGAGTGCTAGTACTTTGTTTAAAGGGGTTAAAACTTCAGTCCCTGTATCATAAATAAATTGTAACCGGTAGTGTGTGTGAGGAAGCGGCAAGAGTGTTGAAATCTGAAAGAAACCTCGGTAATTCAATGTACCACTTTTATGCTTAACCCGTAAGGGTTTGTTGGAAAAGATGCAATCTAATGGAGTCGGCCCATCAAGGAGTTAGACTAACACCACAAATGGAAAGTCAGTACATGATTATTCGGTTCCTCTCCCACCTTCCCATAGAATTTGGGAATGTCCCATGGAAGCTTTGCAGGTGGATAGCGCGGTGCCATTTGGGAGAGTGACGAATAGGATCGCTCAAAATCCTAGACAACCGGGCAAATCTAAAGTGGCAAGAAATGGTAATTGCCGATTCACTTGTGGGTACCGGTGACTTTGGGGTGGGAGCCTCCGCCTGGTGACCCGGTGCGACATGCGCTGTCTCCGCAGAGAAGATGCTCGTTGCCCCCGGTGGGTGGTGGTATAATCGCAGTAACCCCAAGATTTGACCTTGAGTCTCAGAAATCTGGGTTGAGTAGACGAACTAACCCCAAATAGGGATTAGTCACTCGGATACCTACCGGGCCTTGAGAAGCATTGTTTCCGTGGTTTGAGGAACATTTTGGCTAAGTTGAGTCCACATCGAGCTAATGCAGAGGGATGCTCTTGGCCCAGCATGCAGTTTGGTGCCCCTGCTAAAGGGACATTTCCACTGAAATTGTGCCAACCGAGGTTGTGTAGTCACTATGGTTTGTCAGGGAAAAGGAAATGTACTACTCTATCCACCAACGGGAATTTGGACATTAGTAAATGGTCGGCATAGTACCACTAGGATTATTACGCTGGGAAACAGAGGGAGTGTCGGTATGAAACCAAAGAATAATAGGATGTCCGTTGAATCCGAGGGACCACCGTGAGAACCGGCAGGAGTTTGTGGATGTGTTGGATGTGTAACATTCAACGCAGGATTCAATGCATGGTAACCCGGGAAAAGTTGGATTGGATCACGTAATCGGTATTAATAGGGGCAAGAGTAGCTGTAGGAATTCCGGTTTGGACAATCGTAGTATTCGCAAGATGAGCGCCCGGAGGTAAATAAACGATAAGTAGGTCAGCCGGCTTAATTTCGACCGCCCGAGACTCGTGATTCGTGACCGTAAACAAACTCGCCGAAAATCAATTCCGACCAAGAAGGACTCATCACTACACCGCGGAGAAGGTCCCGCGACAAGGAGGAGGAAGATCGTCACTTAAAGATGAAATCGTCCGTAAGGTCTTTCACCACGACGTAAGTGATAATCCTCTAGAGTATTGTGAACTCGAATTCGAAGAGGATCGCGAGGGGTCTACTTGTTAGAGGTGGTAAAGATCTCCGATGCCGCCACATCCACGAGTGTTAAAGTCACAAGAGGGATTTCACCCGGATGAGGAGGGTCCTCAGGAGTACCCTCAGGTGTCGTTTTGTGCAAAGGTTCGGAAGCTTCCTGATGTTCCGGTGACAAACCTTGCATCTTACGCGAACGTCGTGGAGGAGAATTGTAAACAAGTAACAAAGTCCCCAATGAAAAATCCTATGGTCAACCGCTAATGGTGAAACAAACAACACACCCCAGTAAACAAAAACGTGAAGCAAATCACCAAGCAAACACAACCTTCTAATTCAAGCCACTAGTTGGTGATGAAACCAACATCACGAGATCAATATAAGAAGGGAAGGGGATAGTGCAGGTGGATTAGTTACATTGGATACATGCTTAAAATAATTACACCTTGGTGCAATTTCCCACACAATTTTACCCGTGGGTATACCCTCCAAGGAGCCCAGTGAGTTTGGTCAATGTCGATCTGTGTAATCGCGGGAAGACTTTCCCCTTCATGTACCACGGGTAAGTACCAGAGAGAGAGAAAGACTACTAAGGCGCCACGCATACCGCATCGCCTCTGAAATAGTCGCCAACCATCCACACGCAAGGGTAGGGCATCTATCCCGAAATCAAATCGAAAGGATTCCACTCATAATCATGGGTATACCGAGTGACCCCGTAATACCGCAGGTAATCTCTATGACCGATGTCAACACAACAAAGTTATATCCTCGCCAACAATTCACGCGACTAATGCTTCTGACCTCCTCAGTTAGAAGGGCTTCCTGCAAGACACAAGGGCCAATGGAATTTTACACTCTACTTCTCAAGATACTCATTGTGTGTTTTTGAGCTTTGAGAGTGTGTCTTTCTTCCTACCCAAAGCACTAGCCTAGCTATATGTTGGTGAAAACGAGCCCCAGAAAGAGTTACTAGATTAATTTTAATATTATGCTAAGTTTTTAAATGGCTGTTGTTTTACTCACAAACGAAGTGAAACTCATGATGTGTGACTCAATTCAAAGAATGCAAGGATATGAAGAAATGTAATCGCTTCATTCAATGAATCCTAGTTATGGGAGAGATGGAGGATGATTTCCAAATCAAACGTAATTATGTTAATGCAAATGCAACTCTCAATTCCTTTTAAAGACCAATACAAATAATCATGCATCAATGAATCATTTAACCGCCTTCTTCAAACTTCAATGCTCCAAAAATTTAACAAGTTTGATTTTCAATGTATGCAACAAAAGAAAAAATAGTACTTGAAAGAAAACAAAGGTTTACTTTCCAAGAAGAACTCTGATAATAGAGAAATAAAATCAAATCATTAATACCAAACAATCAATGACAACCTAAATCCAAACTTTCAATGATAGTAGAAAACATTAGCAAACCAGGGAGTTTCTTAATGCAAATGAAAATTGTCCTTTTCAAACAATAATCAACTAAGAAACACCAAACTCTTAACTTTCAATCAATCAATCACTGATCTTCAACAAATACAACACATTCAACCCCAACAATCAGAGAGAATGAAAATGCCAATAGTTATAAAGGATGAAAGTCAAGTGATCAATGCAAGAACAAGCTTAAAAACCCAGATCAGATCCAAGCAGTTAAATGAAGCAAAGATATGTAAACCGTTGAGATGAAGTGTCAAAGACTTAAATCAACCTTCCGAGCTATTGGAAAAGTCAAACTATTCAAAAATTTCCTCAAAATCACCGTTGTGCAAGCCTTTGGACACAAGCATGCAGCAAATCACATTTCATATGTCCAATTAAGTGCGACTAACTTTCTCAAGACTGAGAGCACGAAGAAGTGACCATCGTGATTCTCGCAGTTATTAATTAGCATGGGGCATGGAAATCTCCGAAGTAAAGAAAAATTTTAAAATCAAGCAAAATCTAAACTAGTTTTATAACCCAGAAGGTGTCTCTGTGGTATTCGCTGAGACCCCGGTTTACAACTGGAGAGAAAAAGTACAAGAGAAAATGGCCACGAAAGTTCAAGAAACCAAAAACAAAGGTGTTTCTCCCCAGCATAGTCGCCAATTTCTATTTTATGGATAAATTCAGAGGCGGACACGTATCATCTCCCCGTGATCCAGGTGGATTTGGAACAAAATGTGACAGAATAATACTCTTCCCAGATCTAGATATTGAATGAACTAAGAGAAATGGATGATGAACATACCTTATGAACGCCTTTAATCTTTTGTTGTTCCTTTCTCTGCTCCCATGCTCTTGTGTCATTCCAATCACACAACAACAACACAAACCAATCACAAAGAAAGGCATTAATATATTCAATACCTAGTCTATACATGCGGGATCAAGGAATCATGTAATAAGATGACATCATCAATATGGGAAATACATTCATAAATTGCATTAACCCAAAGAGAAATATACTAACCTCGAGCTCCTGATGTCGTTAGACTCGATGGATCCTAGATCTGACACACACCCTTGTTCATGCATGAAGAAGTTCAACCATAGATTTATTGTCTCTCGTTTGTAGAAGCCTAATCCTCCATAGCCTTGGTACGTCTCCAACTCCATCCTAGCTAGCTTTGTTTTGTTCCTTGTTCTTGTTCTTGTTCTTAACCCTTTCCATAATCCCTCAATATAGAGAATATTAATTAAGTTACTGATAGGAATGATCCCAATATATCCTGAAAGTCAAGATTTTGCCAACCATTCGAATCTAACTCACCCTTCTAGAAGACTCTAGAAGGATCGAACTTATTCATTTTCTCCTTAGGAACATGTCTTCGCACCCTAACCATTGACACATATATGGAAGTTCGCAATCAAGCTATTGAATGCACCGCTGAAATGAAGGCAAGAATTTTCAGAAGAGTATATGCCCCTCGCTAACTATTTCAAAATATGGTCTTTAGAAAATGACAAGTGTAACCTCTTCGTAGAAAAAGTTCTTAGTGATGAGTTTGATCTTCCATTATCATGACATAATTATAATATCATCTCGACAACCAAAAATGTGGATAACACTTCTTCATTGAGGGGATATTCCATGTGTCCTCTTCTTTGGTAACATGGGAAAAATCTTCCCATGTTTGGCTTCAAATCTTTCTTAATGTTCTATTTTTTTTCATAGACTTCCCTTTTCTAGCTTTCACTTCAATTAGGTAGTGATAATTCAAACCTATTACTTTCTGCATGTTCACTCTAACAAGGAAAATTGAATCATATCTTTAAAAATCTTTGTTGATGACCCATTCTCCAGAGTGACACAAGAAAAAAAGAAAGATAAATAGTTATGTTAGTTAATATATATGCATGCATACTCAAGAAAATAGCTATATAGTTAGCAGGGATGCATGTCTACTCAAACCTATAATAGATTCTAAGTTTAATTATGCTTGATTTACTTATCAATCATTGCATTAATTATTCTAACCACCACATTTTATGCTTTCTTCGATGAATAAATCACCATACGAACCAAAACTTTCTTTCATGTGAATTACCATGATACACTAGCATGATACTAACATAATAGGTTGTATTATCACTCACACTAGACTCATGCTAGTGTATGATGATGTATGTTATGAGATGCCTTCACTCACGATTTACCATGAACATCATAACCTTTGTTCTCTTATCAGTTCCTTACCATCATTGGGAATGCCTCATTCCTTCACTCACATCAAACCATCATTGTCTCCCTTATCCTATTACCTTCTCTAATTCAACACTAATTGTTGTTTCCTATTTCATCTTTCCTTCCTTATAGTTTAGGTAGGGTTCCCCATTTTTTCCTCTCCTCTTCCCCTTGTCCTTGGTCACTGGTTTGGATTTATTAGATAATTTGAGGCACTTTTTGGGGGCACTCTCTTACTCTATGGGACCTATTTGTGACTCCCTTCAAATTTATTTTGTAATTTTGACGTTGTTGAATTAGATGTGTGAGTCGTATTTGAGTCTCAAAAACCTCTCATACCATCAGCGCATGCATCTACTATAACCATGTCAAATTTCATTGCATACAAGCACAAGCTAAACAAATTTCAATGTTGGCCCCATTCACAGGTCCCTCTGCTTAGGGTCCAATTAAAAAATAAATTCCACTAATTGGTAATTAATGTGCAACCTTAAAAATTGTTAGAAGAAGGAAAGTTAAAATTGGAGATGATGGTATAAACCTGAATGAAATTCTCTTGGTTGTCTACCTTATTCATCGTAGATGAGATCTTAAAGCATCCTTTAGGCCCTCGAATATTATTTTATTTATCCATATACCATGTACAAAACCTTAGGAGTCATCTATAGTTCATAAAACCTTGTAATGGTGTGAATATGACACATAGGCTAAAGATTTCATTTATAGGGCCTTGTTGAGCACTCAACACACCCTAAACGTCTTTGAGAATTTCTTCTTTTTGGGTACCACTTTGTCATTTTATGAATGGAGTCAGTTGTGTAGGGATCAATGGTGTTTCTATTGTTCTATTTTATCATCGACCACATTAAGTTTATCATTGAACAATTTGACATTTTTCTCTAAGTAAACGTGGCACTAGACGAAGTTGCACACAACTTAAAATTTGTTTTATAAAGAGCCACACGTTGATCAACGATCCTAGCCTACGAAAAAGGTTTTCTACAAATCGTCGATGTACAGTGGGCATTGGTGAAATATGAAAGGAAAACTGTCAACATAGGAAACGACAATTGTTGATCGACGATCATCTATATATCATTGACATCTGCAAAGAGGGAGAAAGGGCACATGAACATATTACAAAATAAATGCTTCTCACGCCCAAGGGGTCAAATGAACTACCACGTGTTTTGCTGCATAAATATTCTATATTTCTCGGTGATTATCCACGTCATAGTTTTATGTCCCCTTGGTATCCATACTTCCATGTCAGCATTGTATGAAAGTTCGGGTTGGCATTGAAACTTTTTCCTATAGGCACCAATGAAACAACGTCAAAGATAATCCGTCGATGTCGATGCATTCATTGACTATCGACTGATTGCTAGAACAAAAAAATGTTGTTTTTAGATCAAATATTTATCCACCAACACCAATGATCCTGGTTGATCTACGTTGTCCATTTAAATATACTTCTTATCCCGTATACCGATCATACTAGTTCTATTGAAGTGCTAAAAATGCTTGGGTGATTTGAGGAGACACCTCTAGATTAGTGAAGGAAGAGGTTTGTTATTTGTTAGACATTTAGGAACTTCACTTAACTGATAACACAACATCGCGCATTGATCAAATTCAAAAAAATTGAATTCGTCGATGAACTCTAAAAGTAACACGCTCCTTTACCGCCAACCTGCATTGCAATTAATGTTGAGCATGATGTGGATTCTATTATAGATTGTATAGATCATATATGTACTCCTGAATTTAAGACTCGATCAGACAAGGTCGGTATGATTTAAATTTTTGAAGTTCATGACCAAGCATGGTATTCCATTCGAAAAATCACTAATCTCCGAAGAAGATGAAGGCACAAGGGAGAGCATCGAAGAGGTAATAGGTCATTATGCCATTTCAATTACCAGTAATCCCTAGTTATTTCATGTAAGGAAGAGGTAAGAATGATATTTACTATTTACATTTTTTTATTGATTCGAATAACACTTATCTTAGTCGGCTTGTAGCTTAATATTTCATTTTGTGCAGGAAAATTCCTCCACCAAAGCCGACAACCAGCCGCTCACCAAGAACGCCTAAAATGAAAGAATTAGAGATCAATGAAGGGGAGACATCGGTGACAACAAGGGAACTTTATTTCTTTTCAAAGAAAGATTTATTTATCCGAACTGCCACTAAGAAACAATTTACCCAGCCTCCAACTTTCGAGGAAACAAAGGTGATCACTGGATCTAAAGTAATGTTACCACATTGGGGGGATGTTTTTAACAAAATAAACCAGGAAGATTACATGGAGTTTACACCTCACAGTGACCCTAACATCAATATAATGGACGACTAGGTTTTCCCGGACATTAGGCGATCATACTTGCATATGGTCACCTATCGAACCCCAGTTCTACCCTGCATTGAAACCCTATCATGGATACTTGACCACACAGACGCGATGAAATACACAGTCAATAATGGGGACAATGAATGTGTTGGTGTCTTTCTTCCAATAGAGGTACAAAAATACTACAAACTTAGAGACCCAAAGGAGAGGTTGAATACATAATTTGTGTTCATGTTTTATGAGTTCCATGACACCAACAGGTTATTGGCCTTATGGTGGAAAGAAGAGAAGTTCAAAAAAAGGATCAATGGCTGGTAGAGCACAGTAAAACTCTGAGCCTTATATGAATTTAAGGGATTTAATCTGTCACTTGTATGGGGAAAAAGATTGCTCAAAATTTTTAGAGGCATGGATGCCCTTACCATATACTGTGGAAATCTATAGGAGCATTTTTAATTGGGGAGCCTGTTGGACCCTTCATTTTGTTGATAGAAATTGCTCAAGGAATGATACAATCCCAATTTTGGTAAACTTAAGTTGCGCAAGTTASAGAGGATATGGACAGCAGAATGAAGAAATAGACCGAAAACAGTTGGAATGACATTGCAACACCATCCTGAAGAAAGAAGTTACAACAAGAACAAGAAAAGAAATAATTTGAAGTGTCAAACCCAAAAATCGAAATTGGCTTATATATATGGGATGTGTATGATTGTAAAGGGTTCAAATTGTTGTTGGTATTGGTTCGAGTTCTATGCTTTTATTGTCCATTTTGGGTAAATGTTAGCTAGAGTTCTAGACTATGGGTTTGGAACCAAACCAAGGTTGTAACAGAGTCATGTCCTATTGTAATGTCGAAAGATCAAAGGTCTGGGTTAACCTTGTTTCTCAGTAGTATAGAGTTTTTTTGCTAGCCTTGGAATGATTGGGTTGTGTCTGTAACTTAGTTGAATCATGTAAATGAGAGGAACCATATGATGCTAATACAAGGAGAGACCCAAAATTTGAAATTATTGTGTATGTTTAGCTTCAAATTATCTTGAATGTTGATATGTATTATATTTATGTCATATATACTTAATTGGATATATGTTTTTTATGAATGAAACACAACTCTGTTTTCTTTAATCTGGGTTAGGAATGTTCATACATTTTTGGGTTTAATCTATCTTACATAGGACTAACAATGATTATGAGATCATATGGCTTTGTCTAAGTAATTTTCCTACCCTTCCCTATATTCTTTGTCTTGGTTGCACTTTGTGTGAGACTTCTTCCCTTCAAGGAAGATGAAAATGCCAACGATCTAGACTACTTCGGTACCTTTTGTTGGTAACCTAAGAAGGACCCTGGTCTGATCAATTATGTGCCAAAAAATGGTTATGTTGTCGGGACCTGCTTCATAAGGGAACCTGTAGGGAGAATTCTTCGACGGATCCACCAATCCGATATTCACCAGTGGTGGGAGATAAATTTTGATTCTTTCATATGGAAAGAAGCGGAGTTGCAAGGTAAATTTGTGAAATATATAAGAGAGTTTGTCTTTTACTCA
>SNQJ01S0054869.1:0-12529 GCA_010110895.2 Picea sitchensis | reverse complement strand
ACAACAAATATAATCTAATTGAAAGGAACAAAAAATGTAGTCTAATCGAAAGGAACAACAAATGCAGTCTAATCGAAAGGAACAACAAATGTAGTCTAATCAAAAGGGACAACAAATGCTAATTTAAGAGAAAGGGACAACGCGTATGAAAATGAGAGGAATTGTCAATCAATAAACTATAGCAATGGAAACTATAACAACAATCGATAACATTCAGATGAAATACCAATCTTTCATAAGAAAACAATATAAAAATATCAACACACTCATGCATTGATCTTTACTATTGCAAAAGAGATTTAAATCATAGAACGAAAATCAAACTAATACAATTACAGATTGAGATAGTAACTCCTTTAGATGGGGCCCTCGGTCCTCAGTAGCACTGCTACTAGAAACTTAGTATGCAAGAATGGTGAAAACGCAAAAATCTTCTATTAATTCCATGACTGATACAACCTTTACAAAAGACTGCTTTCGCATAACAATTCTAAATTTTGAATGCTTGGATAAAATTCTTAGATTGATATTTTTCAGGATTCATTACCCCCTATATATTACAATGATATGGTTAAATTAATATATCCTGAGGATCGAAAGATCCTCAAGATTTCTTTTACTATTTATAAGGTTTACAAAATAGGGAATCGATCTTTCTCAAAACTGCTTTGCGCCTCATGTATTCAACCTTCAACAATCTTCATATCTTCAAAATCTCCTTAATTATCTTGGGTTTGACAATATTTATCCAGTCCTTCAACAAAATCACACAATTCCAACTAAATATTAGAATTTATCTAATATTCCTCAATGATATTTCTCGAAGACAATTTAATCATTTTCTATCCTAATTATCCCCAATTAGCATAAAAGTCAATTAAGAGTATATCATAAAACCATGAGAATAAGGAGGCTATTTGTACCCTTTTCACAACTCAACATACCTGCCAACTTACCTTCTTTCATTTCCTCATGCAAGATGAGATCTTACGTGTAAAGCAGTGATGTTGTAAGGAATACAGGTTGGTTCACCAAGTTCCCTGAACTCATTCTTGTGTTTGAGCTCTCCAAAATAAGCTTCTTCCCTTTTTCTATTAATTTGATAATCTCTTTGGTAACACTCTGGAGGAAACCAAATGATATTGGGACTATATCTGCACCCAATCTAGGCAGGCCCTTCTTCCAGGATCATTCCAGTATACCTTTCCACTCTGAAGGTAGCTGAAAAAACGTTTTTGAAACCAAAGGGTCCCCTACTCTTGACTTCACTTGGGGAGGCATCCCATCTTCATTTAGAAGAAGCAAGAGATTATTCTTTAAGTTCCCTAAAATATGGTAGGCCTGATTGTATAACCTGTCAGTGGATATGGGCTAAAGAGTCTACCACACCTTCCCTCTTCATAAATGTCCTATGTTGCATGATGGTTGGGAAGGATTTTGGAGGTTCCCATATATTCCAGAGATCTAACCCAGTTTCCCTTTTTAGGAAGTTCTTGTGTGATTTATCCCACCTAACTTGGTTTTTGGTAAAGGAAAGGAATGCTTGAAACTGTATGTCCCCAATAAAAGGACCAGGATTCTCTTTCTTGTTGTCTTCCAAGATGAAATTTTGGAGGTATAGTTCACACAGAAAGTATTTCACTTTCTCTTCCTTCTCTCTAAAACATGAAATGAAATTAGAGACAGTAGTGAATTTAATTGTTTTACCTTCTCTAATATATTTCACCCTCAACAACAAATAATGCTCTAATAAAAACAAGGTATAATTACTAGCAGGAGCCCTGCAATTTATTGCATCGGTGTAGACATCACAAATTTCCTTGATTTGCTCCAAATCTTTATCCAATTGGCTCTGTACATTCTTTAACTTCCCTTGGGCCCTGGAGAGCTCATCAAACGTTTCATTTTTTGTTGCTTAAATGGTTCTAAGTTGTTTAAAAACATTTTGATGTTCTGCCATAGTGACCATCTCACTTCTGCATTGTGTTAAGGTCTGTTGGGTTTGCATCAACTCTGTCTCAAATCTATCAACGATGGCACTCTGTTCAGGAGACTGAAATGGTTCCTCAATCTGAACAATTGTCTCTTATGTGGTTGGGGAATCTGTCTAGGTCTCTGCATCGACAGTCTCTATGGGAGCTGGGAAGTTTGTAGGAAGCAGTTCCTTAGATCGGGCATATGTCTCTTTTTCTTATGTATTCCCTGTTTGAGGTTCCATTTCATGTACCTCCAAAGGAGTCACTTCTTCATTTTGAACTGTTGCTTCCTCTGCTACTGGAATCTCAGTTTGAGGTTCCATTTCTTTTGTCTCTTCAAGGACAAGAAACTATGTCTATGTTCCTATAGAACTTGTATGGACTGTTCTCCTAGGAAGTGGGTTCCTTCCCTGTGTTCTAGGCCGTTTCATCTTGTTTATTTCACAGGCCTTGTCAGCTTGCTCCAATTGTCTTCTTAATTCTTTAATAATTTCTTTGAGCCTGCCAACTTTCTGCTTTAATACTTTAATCATTTTAACCCTTCTTTTCAGCATCTTTTTTTCCTACTTCAACTTTTTGATTCTACTGTGGCCTTTCCTTGTTTTCTATTTTTGTGGGATATCAGGGTATTCCTCACCTTGATCGGTCAATAACTATTCCTCTATTTACTTGATGTGCTATGCCTATTCTGTATCTTCAGGGAATGGAATTTGTATTTTAGGGAGGTCCACAACAGGGTTTGAAGACGAAGTTGGTGCTTCGTGTTCCTTGGACCTATTTGTGTATTTGTCAATTGATGTCCCTAAATTAACTATAACTTGAGCCATATCGATTTCATAACCCTTGAGGAACTGTGCTGTGAGGTGTTCGAGTGATGGTTGTATATTTTCCTGAGTATTTTCTTGTAGGGTTTGTTCTGTCTATTCGGTTTCCTAAACATTTTCTTATGAGGGCTTCTATGTATGTTCTATTTCCTTGGTTTCTCCAGGTTGTGCTATCCTTTTTCCTTTTCTTCTTTCCTTAGTATAATTTTCAGGAACATCAATCGTCCTTTTTCTCTTTTTCTTTGAATTTTCTGCTACTGAGGTCTGAGTTTCTGCCAGTTGGATGGGGTCTACCTCCTTCTCTGGCTGAGGTAATGGAACTTCCACTTGGGTGGTATCTCCCCCTTTCTGTGCTATCTCAATTTCTGGTTGGGGTAATGGAGCTTCCACTTGAGTGGTATCTCCCCCTTCCTATGCTATCTCAATTTCCTATGGTGGGTTTTCATGATGCACTTCAGGTTGTTCCAGTTGTAGAAGCCTATTGGCCTCGATTAGATCACCCCAGGTTATTTGATTTTGGATCAGGGCCTTATTTACTATCATTTTTACTAATCGATGGTGGTTTATTATAGTAACAGGGTATTTAGCCTTTTGCGTTCTTATAGCATCCTCGTGTAACATGGAATTTATAAAAAATGGTAAATTGATTACTAGTCGTTATTTGAGTGCTGCTAACAATTTGAGGTGGCGTTGTCGGATCACATCCTACCTTTCGTCGTAGGTGATATACCTTTGTATCACTCCTTCCATCTCCTTCCATGGCTCACTGAGAGTGTTGGGGTTGAGTCCCTTTCCCTTTTTATCAAGTTCTTCTCCAGGATCTACAAAATATTCCATAGCCTCTTTGAGCGGTGTATATTTCCCAATCCATTGTATGCCTATGTTTGGGAGGCCTATAACCTCTGCTAATATTTCCTCCATGACCATAATTCGTATATCTGAAACCATGGAGACCCCTCTCTGAAAGTTCTGGAATAATTCGATCGTGATGTTCATGTCATATCCTTGCAACTGATTGAAGTACTCTGTCCACCCCAGTCAGTGTAATATTACTCTTGCCTGCTTAATTACGTGTAGTAATGTTGTCTCCCAGTGCACACTTCAACCACCCATATTTACTATGAGTAGGTGAGGATGGCTATCATTCCTTGCTGCAACTTAACTCAACCATATTTTGAAATACTAGAAATAGAAAATATAGAACAACACTTTGTATAAGAATGTCATTTTTTCTCATTTACTGCACTCATTCTAATCTATCGGTAAATGTGTTAAGTATCTTCCCCCCATAAATGGAAAGGTCGTCCTCAAACATTGAATGTACGAGTGTAATAATGGAAGATAGTTGCGGCGAGGTGTGATTACTATGCCGTCACCGCCGCTAGAAAGACAACCATTAATAATTTTCAAAAAGCACTTTTAGTGGCAATTATGAACCATCATCATTTTGTGTGGGAAATTCAAATTGACATACTTATGTTAGAACCATTTTAGGAAAAAGATTCTAAATAATTTTAAATTTGTTCACGTGTTTTAGAAATATTCCACATATCATAACGTTGTTAGGTTCCCTTATTTATTGGATATAAATGGAATGATAACGTCATTGTTTAGAAAAGGAAATATAAGAAAACACTAAAACTTGGCCTATTTAAGATAAACTTCGATACCACAGGCAGAGCCACTGCTGTCAGCAAGCATCCATAGCCTCGACAGGGTTTCCTTTTAACCCATAGATGAGCTTGTATCCTTAATAAATAGTTTGAATTGTCTTTTCCAAGAATACCTGTATCCTGGTTTGTTAGCCAAATGATGATAATGCCACTCACTAGATCGTAACCTAAGTGAACAAGTCTGCTCATGATGAGACCTCTTATACTTTGATGAAAAACAAATGCCAATGACCATTGTCGTGGCATGGTAGACATAGTGGGAATGTCACTTATGTTATTATGTGATGAGCGTGGTAGGTTGTCTCATGATGAGACCCCCTATCCTTTGTGGAAAAAAACTTTATTTTATTTTAATGAGTGTTTTATTTTATTTTTTATTTATTTTTAAGGCTCTATCAAGGGAGGCTCATCTACTCCTTAAGAGTGAGGGATGGCATAAGAAGTGTAAGAATTCCAAGTAAGAATTTGCTTAAGATTCCTTATTATGATATGAAAGCAATTTTCATTCAAGTATATGTGGATATATAGGGGAAAGAAATGAATTATGGTGGTTGATAAATTGTGAACAATTTTTAAGATGATTCGGAGAAATTAATCCAAAAATAGTTCGCTAAGGTATGTTAAATGATCCACACAAAATGACAAATCATAACTAGTGCTGATGAAAATGAATTGGTGAAGGTCATACCCAGAGGAGTGACTGACATAATAATGGTATGCTTTGTTAAAAAAGAATCATGATTTTTGAGAGAAAGGAACAAAAATAAAAATGTAGAAGGAACAAAAGTTGTTCCTTTCGAATGGACAACACTATCCGAAAAAGGAACAACAAGCATTTATAAAGGGAGAAACAATGTAACAGAAAAAATGGCAATCATTACTTTCAAATGAATGAGAATTGTATGCAAAGGGAACAACAGTTGTTCCATTCGAATGAACGACAACTTCACACAAAGCGAACAAGAATCGCATGAAGAGAATGACAGTTGTTCCATTCGAATGAATGGGAAATATGTGCAAAGGGAACAACAATCGCACGAAGGGAACGTCAGTTGTTCCGTTCGAATGGACAACAACATAAAATTTTGACCATCTAATTAAGTGATTGTAAACCTCCCACACACATTTCTATTTTAGTGAATCTAGGATTGATTAGTCATTAATTAAATTCATTCAATATTTATGGGTAGGTTTATTCAATAATCAAAGTACTGGATGGTTTGTTAGCATGAGTCTTTTATTACAGTTGCCTGATTGTTTCTTTTTGCGTAACATGACATTGATATTTGTGAAAACAAGTCTTATATTTAATGATTTTTACAAACTGAGGTAGGAGCATGGAACAAAAAAGAGTACTAATTATATTCATTATAATCGCCTTTTCTAGTTCTTATTCTCTCAATTGAATTTCTTAAAAATTAAAAAGTAAAAAATCAATCAAATGTTGTAAAGAAAGCTATACACAATATGTACAGTGATGATAAAAATCATCATTTATGAAGTTGTAGCTACTGGGTTACCTTCGCAGCCAACTAGAATCTGAACTGTAGGGTCCTTACTTACTTCTTGGCAGAAGGATTCTTTTGAAGGCGGCTACTGGTAGAGTCGTAGACGATGTCCATTTACCAGAAAAGGAGAACCATACCCATCAATGGTAACTAAAGTGATAATGTCATTATTGTGAACTTCATTGATTTCATATGGTCCCAGCCACCTTGTCCGTAATTTTCCAGGAAAATCCTCAAATATGGAATCATAGAGAAGTGCCCAATCACCTTTCTGAAAATATTTCTTCTTGATATGTTTATCGTTACAGCTAGCTCTCTATTGTTGAATAACGATTGTGCACTGCAGGGTGGACATGTGTGCTTCGTCTAACTCATTGAGCTATTGTAGGCATTGTTTATGTGCCTCTGTAAGATCTAGTCCAATTTCCTGGGTCATCCATAGAGTCTTGATCTCAAACTCAATCGAGAAGATAGGTTATTTTCCATATACTAAATGATAAGGAGAATATCTAGTGGTGTTATGCCACGTTGTACAATAATCCCATAAGGAATTTGGAAGCTCGGTTGCCCATTTCTGACAGTTTGTTGAGACTATTTTTGTCAAAATTGCCTCCAAGACTTTATTGGTACCTTCTGCTTCCTCATTTTCCTATGGGTGGTATGGGAAAGTAAATATGTGTTTAATATGATACCTTTTTAGGGTGGTAGTGATTCTATGGGTTGTAAATTGCAACCCTCCATCACTGATTACTTCCCTGGGTAATCCATAGCGTACAAATAATTTGAAAAGGAATTTAATGACTGCTTCCTCTGTTGTGTTTGACAAGGCTTCTGCCTCTACCCATTTGGTCATGTAGTATGTTGAAACCAATATATAGGCCTTCTAGTTTGATTTTGGGTTGAAGGGGCCAACAAAGTCTAGTTCCCACCTCTCGAAAGGTCCTGCGACTACTTGTGTTGGTAGGGGAATTTCATCAACTTGGCCTAGTTGACCCATCCTTTGACAATTGTCGCAGGTCTGGACATATTTATTTGCATCTTTGAATATTGAGGGCCAATAATAGCCCATTTGCAAACACTTATGCCCAGTCCCGTGGTATGAAAAATGTCCACCATAGGGCTCATCATGACCTACCTTCATTATGTCATAGATTTCATCATCTCTTACACATCTTTAGATCTGGAGATCATCCCCTATGTGGAAAATATATCCACCAATCCAAGTGAATCGTGCACTGCGTTGGACGATCAATTTCATTTCCCTTGATGATAGGTGTGTTGGTAGTTTCCCAGCTGCCATATAATTTTCCACATCAGCGTACCAAGGTGGCCTAGTAGTGACAGTGAACATATGTTCATCTATAAATTGGTCTTCAACTGTCAAAGAATCATCTTTTTTTGGTACGTGAGACAGGAAGTCTGCAACAAGATTCTCTCTTCTGGGTCGATCCTTGATGGTGATGTCAAATTCCTACAATAGTAATAACCACGGAGTAACCCGTCCATTAGTAATAGGTTTGTTAGCTAAATATTTCATAGCAGAATGATCAGTATACATAATAGTTGGATAGCTTGTTATATAGTGATGAAATTTATTAATAGCATGTATAACGGCTAAAAATTATTTTTCTGTTACTATATAATGTATAATCCGCCAAAAAATTATTTTTCCGTTACTATAATTTAATTCAGCGAGAGTAAGGTTTTTGATAATAAAATAAATAGAATATGCTCTCTTGTCTTCTTATTGTCCAAGGACAACACCTATGCATGACATTCATGCCTGGTGGAGATGCGGAATGGTATTTTCCAGCTTGGTCCTCAAGACCCCCAAAACGCATCGACATTTTTTGAAGGAAATATGCCTAATCTTGAAGGGAAATTTTCACTAGCTTACCTAGCTCCAAATACAAATATGATTGTACCATTGGAAATCTTACAATCTGTAGATGTCGATCGACCATTGGAACGTGCAAAACGGATACTTTATGGCTGAGAAAATTGATTTTTACCAAAAGGCATTTTTTGTCGGAAATTTTGACTTCTATGGGTTTAGGTAGACGACTGTTGATAACCACCGAAAGTCGCTTTCTATGGTAAATTCACATTGCACTTGCCACCAACCAACGAAGCCCTGCTTTAACCAAGAATTTTCAAATTTCATCAGATCAAGGTGATTTTAATCCAAAATGGTTTGAATCATTCTAATGGATAAATGCGAAAAGTCAAATCTAAACACTATTTACAAGAGATAAGGTAAGAAGAAGAGCTTTAACCACATTTGGCATCTTTTCATGGGCAAAATTTCAGTGGGTTTTGGCTACACATCGAAATGAATTTATCTTTGGAAGAACAGGTGGAAGGATCCTTGGAAGGCTAATCTCCACGCCATCAACAGTCAACAGATTTTAAGGACTAAAATCATAGAGATTATCCTCCTTTTGGGTGTTATACCTATCTTTTGTAAATGTAATTTGACTTTATATTTTTAGTATAATGATCCAGCTTTTAGGATCTGTAAACTGTATGTAAGGCTATAAAGCCAAGAACATTGGCAGAGAAATGGGTTCGACTCGTTCTGAGGAATGCTCTTTTGTACTCAGACTTTTATGCTAATACAGATCACAAGTTCCTTTCTCACTTTGATTGTACTTTTCAATCTTTCTATTCCGCATTATTATCCGTGTTGTCAAGCTTTGAATGGATCTTATCCCATTGTTTAGCTCATAACTCGATAATAAGTCTTTCGATTGTCCCTTAGACCCTGCTTCAAGACCTGCTTGAAGGGATAATTTGTTCTCAACCCACTTTAAAGCCACTTGTTGATTAATCAATTCTGAGAGCACTGGCTTCATTTTTAGTCATTTTATGTTTGAATGCTTTTGTTTCCATCGAGCTGTCCCATTGATCCACCTTCATAAAATACAAAAACATTCATTTCTAAGTTACCGTTAATCCTTTGTCCCAGAACCACAAAGGGTTTCTTGGAGTGATAACAAAATGATGCCAAGGTTTCCGGAGCCGAAGTCTCGTAGCTTATCTTCCGGGAGAACCACAAGCGCATCTATATTTCTTGATGATAGATATGAATAGACACTATCGCTGTAATCATCTATCCGGGCTTAATCCATGAGAAGATCTAATTCAAGCATGGTAATCTAATCGGTATGACATGAATATAATCTAGCTAAGAGGTATATGCTCAGGATTTTTCACATTGTTGGTTTCTAATCAAGTACCTAGAGATGAATGGGAGAATAGTCTCCTAGATTTCGAGAAGAGTGGGAAGTGCTGCAATTGAACATTTGCTCGACTTTCATGACTACATGCATCGGTTGTAGTGCATGAGGATGTTCCGATCCGACTCTTCTGTTTTTCACTAGAAGGGATTGCCCATGATTGGTGTCGGTCTTTGCCTAATGCAAGTGTCGGTTCTTTAGCAGATTTTCATGCAGCTTTTCATGTGTTTTGTAAGAATCATTTTTCCAGTTGATCTTCTCTATCCTCGGTGTTGTCATGAATTTCATCCATCAACTAAGGATTCAGATGATCACGAAGAGTATGTTGCTAAAGAGAATACTCTACATTATGATCAAGAAATTGTTGATTCACACATCATGATAGCCATGAGGATGTTAATAACACTAAAGATCAAATTTATTTATTAAAGATGATTGTCATGATGATCAGATTGTTTCTTTTGAAATCTTAAAGATGATGATCGACATCTCTCAAAACTTTGAACATGTTGAGCATATTGTCATATTAGTAGAAGATAGTTTCAGATCCGCAGAGGATGAAGAGGATATCGGCACTCTGTGATTTGCACGGACTGCCTAATTCAGATAGAACACGTGAATCATGATCCCTAATGTGTTGACTTTGTAGCAGCATATGCTATGAGCAGCATTCAGTTTTCAGATGTGAAGACGCAGGGGAATAGCATCAAATATGAAGAAGAAGGCGAGGATCTAAAAGTTCCAGATCAGCAGTCCGCCTTACATGTTTCTCCAGCAGAGATCCCACAACCTACATTCAACAGAGAGTTCCAATGAACTCTACCAGTTAGCTATTCTCATTGACCAACAACGGGTATCATCATGTTTTTCAAGATCCTTTGCTAACTATTTGATTCCATGAGCAGGATAGACCCAAGGATATTTTTGTCAAAATGAGATTATTTTTATCATCCGGCCAACATCTTTTCTGCATGATATGGTCTTCATTACTTTGGGGTCAAGATCTATCATAATGATTGAAAATCGGTTTATGACATGGCTTCATTGGAAGCATGGGTTTACGTGATTAAGAAGCAGTGGAAGGTGTTAGTGTAGGAATAGGAAAAAGGAAAATAAGTTCACCACACGAACAGTTAGATCTTTTCATTTTTGATCTCATAAATAAGCAAAACAAGGTTGCTTGTGCCTTAGAGAACCTAGCAACCACCTAATCATTTGCTGCTGCAATTATTGAGGTGGGTATTGAAGAAGACCTGGAAGCCATCTTACAACTGGATCGTGAACATGATGAATTCAACAAGCAGGAATTATACATACCGCAAAAGGGAAGAAATATGGACCACGCTGCCCGCAACATGAAAAAACCTCGCGGTCATCCGGAAATACTTCATAGTAGTTGAGGCATCTCTTCAATATTTGGAGGCATTGAGTCTCATTTATCATCTTCTAAAGAGAAATCAGTGTACAGGTGATATAATGATTCTGTATACAACAATAGAGCCCATGTTTTCTAACATATGGTTGAATGAACTCCTGCTATATTGAGGCCCAATGAAGCACAAACATAAGATTGGTAGAAATATAACAGGTTTTGTCCTTGAACTAAATGATGAGATCTATATATACAAAGGGCAGAGCATAATTTTCTAACAATCCGACAATTCAAGTGATCTGAGATATTTGCAACAATCTACATAATTTTTGATGGACCACTTCTTAGTCTCGTCCTGATCCACGTGCACCTTCACCACAAATCTACATCAGTGATCGATCCACATTCTTTGCTGATGATTTGGATCGACATTGAGCAACCATATGAAGCCACAAATCTAAACATAAACTCCAATGCATCCGATCCGAGCAAAGCCGTGATTGGATCTAGTGGATGGATCTACCCTTAGGGTATACATATGGTTTTGAAAATTAGCAGACATGTACTTTAGTTTTGCATATGCCTGAAGAAGTGGATAATGAAAGCGGAGTAGTAGCTTTGTATGGGTTAATCTACTAGATCTGATTTTGTGTAGTGAGAGACAGTGCTAGTGACCCAACAATTCAACAATCTACTTCATCACCCAACAATCTATTTCTTCACCCAACGATTCATACCAGTGATCTTATCTACACCAGTAGATCGCCCCAAAATCACCCTCGTTCATAGTGTTGGACTACATGGAAGACATATTCCATGCTCAAATATCCAGTGACCATGAATGTTTTATTGTGCACACCCTTCACGGATTCAGAGATCGATCCACAACAATCCGCTTCAGATTCATGCCCAAAATAATAATGGCAACAATCCTTCGTAGCCCATGCTAATAGATTTGGAATCCCATGCGTCCATCTCATGTGAATGATTCAACGCTTGAACATTTACAATATCTGGAGCTTTACACAAATGACATCACTGGCAACATTCGTATCTCACGGCTTCCTTCGGAAAGTGAAACGTACCAAATCTTGGATCCATGCGCCACATTACAGCTTATAAATCCGGCCCAAGTGGCGTAGGATCAAGAAATACCAAATTAAACGCGAAATATAGATGTTAAGAAATTGTATAGGTTGCCAAGTGCTTGATCTGTATGTAGAAGTCTTTAACAACTTCAGTTGTGGTAAGAAATCACAAAGATATGCCTAAAGAATTGTAGTCCAAGCTCGTGTCCAAGGTTATCAGGGTTCTTGAAAGTACTGATGTTGGAGTTCTTTAAACACATTGTAAATCTGCTAATGGCGGGAACAATCTGTTTGAATTCAGAACCTGATCATCTCATTCCAATCCATGGAGGACAAGTTATTCCCTGCCTGGTCTAAAACTGTTGAAGAATGCCTAGAAGAATATGATGTGAGCTTAGAGAAAGGTTTAAGTTTTCATGAAGTGGAGAAACGACGTCAAAGATATGGATGGAATGAGCTCTAGAAGAAAAATGGTACACCTTTGTGGAAGCTGGTAGTGGAGCAATTTGATGATGCAGTTGTTAAAATACTTCTGGTGGCAGCTGGCATTTCGTTTATTCTTGCATATTTGCGTGATAATGTGTCTTCTGAGGAGGGTATAATAGCCTATGTAGAGCCCCTGGTTATTCTCTTGATTCTAATCCTTAATGCCATTGTTGGAGTATGGCAGGAGAATAATGCTGAGAAGGCTTTGGAAGCTCTCAAAGAAATGCAATCTGATCATGCAAAGGTCTTGAGAGATGGACATTATGATCTAGATATTCCCACCAGAGAACTTGTTCCAGGAAATATAGTGGAACTGAAGGTGGGAGACAAGGTTCCTGCAGACATGCGAATTGTGTCTCTCAA
>SNQJ01S0054868.1:38343-52614 GCA_010110895.2 Picea sitchensis | reverse complement strand
TTCTGCTAGACATTCGGTTTGTGGTCATCCTGAAACCACCAGATTGGTTTGTGGTCATCCTGAAACCACCAAATGAGTTTGTGGTCACCCTTAAACCACCAATTTAGTAGAAGACCTCAACTTCTGCTATTTTTTTCAGAGTTTAGAGAGAATCTTCAACCATCCCTCTGAATATTCACTTGACACATGTGATTGTCAAGTAGTGGAATTTTTTCAGGCAAGAACAAACTTATGATTAAGGGGGGGATGTTAAAACTCTAATCATAAGTTAGTTAGTTTACCCTGTTATAAAGTTACATAAAAGTTATGGTCTTTTTTATTATATATGTACATCTATGTACATGATTATTTTCTAAAGCATTGATGAATATAGAGTATGCCTTTTCTGCCAGTATTTAGTTATCTCTGTTCATCATGGTTTCTTGATTGCTTCTATTATTTTCATTGTATTTCTTCTCTTTTCTTCATTCTAAATCTAACAAGGAGTCAAACCAATTAAGGAATAGAGGCATTATATTTTTCCTCTTCAACAGTCTAGAGGGAGATACCCATTGATATAGTTGTGCCAATTAATATTCCAAAGAACATTGCAGTAGGCCATAAAAGGCATGTCTGAGCTTGAAAAAATCTGCAAGAAGCAGAAAGACATGCAACTGATGAAAGTATTGAGAAATATAAAATGAGACTTGTAGTCAAAGGATTCTCACAAGCAGAGGGAGTAAACTATGATGAAGACATATTGATCTAGTAACCCGATGGACTACCATATGTTCTACCATCCATGAGTTGGAAACTACATCAGATAGATGGATTCTTGATGAGTTTGGGGTTTCAACAAGAGTATTGCTAATCCAAACCTATACTATTACATTATTAGTGATGAGAGCTTGATTTTGATGACTTATTCAGGAGGTCGTGTTGTTGAATACAAGAAAGCCTCAACTTCTGATTTCAAGATAAAGGATCTGGGTATGATGCACTACTTCTTGGGACAAGAAGTATGGCCAAGGACCAATGAGACTTTTCCTAAGTCAAGGAAAACATACAGTGGGGATATTAAAGAAGTTTAGTATTACAGAATCCAAATCCATGTCTACACTGATGTTGATGGATTTGACGAAAAATAAATGATGATGATTCAGATGAGATTGATCCACCTGATATGTGATATGCAACAAATGTGCTTAGTCAATACATGAGTCAGTCGAGACAGACTCATTGGATAGTAGTAAAGCATGTATTGAGATATATATGAGGCACAATTGGACATGGCCTGAGATATGCCTCCAGTGAGAGCTTGAGTTTGCAAGGATATGCCTATACAGATTGAGCAAAGAGAATAATGGACTGGAAGAGCACATCTGGTTGTTGTTTTACCATGAATTTTTCCATGATTTCCTAGTGCAGCAGGAAACAAGGCTCTATGACCATGATTACCATAGAAGAAGAGTATATAGCATTGAGTGTACGAAGCAATGGGGCTTCACAAGCTTCTGATAGATTTACTTGAGCATGAGATGAATTCTATGATGATAACCAGAGTTTGTTTGAAGCTCTTTGAGAACCCAGTGTTTCATGACAAACCAAAACAGGATGAGATAAAATATCATTTTTGAGAGACATAATGCATAGGAAAACGACACACATATTGTACCTTCCCACACATGAACAGATTGCAGACATCTTCACCAAATTGGCTTGGTGAAGAATACCTCCCTACAACCAAGAAAAAGTTTGAAGTACTTCCATGTGAGACTTTTCCTAATGAAGAATGCCTCCCTAGCTGAGAGGGAGTGTTGATGATTATAGCTCCATGAGACATTCCCCAGGACACAAACCTGAGAGAGAGCCCCTGAGAGGGGTGTGTGGTTCCTATATGAGATAGAGATGGAATGTAGAAATGGCCTCCTCCTTATAGATATTTGAGAAGAACTCGAGATGATTCTCCTGTGTAACGCAATGAGGAAGGATATCTGTTGAGTTGGACATTCATGTGGCTGAGCACAAGATGAACCTGTGAATTCCCATAGATCTGGGTGCATCATCATGAGACAAAGATGAAGATGATGTATTAGCCTCCTCTGAGAAGAGAGTTGAGATGATGAACTCCATATGAGTCAGGCTGCTAAATTGAAGCTTTGAATGACCTGAAACACTAAATTGTCAAACCAAGGTTGGTAAACTTTGAGCTGCTACACTGTATGTGCGGGTAAGGCTTTAGTCTCTATCTGAATGTTATCCTTAGAAGAAAACACACACTTATTCTGAGAACTTGAATCTTAATAACTATATTTAAACTGAGCATTTCCTATTTAAATCATCAACAGAAAACAGTCTTGTGCTCAAATGCTGGTGCTGCTATTTCTATTCAAAAGTGTGGTTCCACAAGATTATTTTACCTCTATGTCCAATCATCTACCATCATCATTTCTGTTTAAGTCATGACACAAAGAGTACTTTCGAAAATGCATTCATTCTGAGCATCAAAAATAAATCTAATTCTATCTACAGGAAAACAGAGTACTACCCTACCTACTGGTACCAGGAGCTCCCTTTGATTTAACTGTAATCTAACTGTTCTAAGTAAGCAGAGTAACTAACTGTCTAACAAAGCAAATTTCATTCACACTCTAATTTATGCTTGAATTGAAAATGAGAAGCCAAACAAACCACGTTCATACTCTTAAACCCTACAGGCATCAGTTATGCATTAAATACCTATCAACATAAAAGATAACAATATGCTGGAACGATTCAATTGAAGAATAGATAAACACAATTCTGAAGCAACTAAATTGATGACACACTATGAGTTGTAGGTATACCATTCATGTAAGCAAATGCTAACACACTAAAACAACTAAATCTATGAACGTTAAGATACCTCATATGCAAGTTCTAACACACTGAAATGGACTAAATCTGAAACAGAGTAACACGACGACTTGAACTGATTTGGCGGGCCCAACCAAATGGTACAAATGCCAGAGGAAAGAACCAGAACTAACTACAGCATTCTATGCAAACATTGTATAATCTTTACGCTCCATTAACTCAGAAGAGAATACTTCAAATCGTATAACAGTCGAATAGCATAACGCAACAGCAGTTTGTATTCAAAAACATGTGTTCACGACATAGCATAATCCAACAACAACCCGTTCTCAGGAGTGGTCCCGGGCTTATATCTAAAAATCCTTCTGTTTGTAACAGTCTAAAACAAAGGTACGTAAAACAAACGGATCCCCGATCCGAAAATAGTCTTGGAATCAAGTTAAAAATGTACTTCACATCTTCGTGACACGTAGTGTCACGAAGTGTGAACGATGAAGAATAATCGACCCAGTTTTATCATTAGGATTTCAAGCACCCTGTGGCGATGACTCCAGCTGTCATGCGAGCTCTCTGTCTCCCATTCGGACCATAACGCACAGATATTGAGCGGCTCCATTGGTATCTTCATGGGTACGAGTTGGTACCTGGTACCGGCATCCTGTTCCAAAAATAGAAGTGGTACCTAACCTAAGCGACATTAGTCCCAATATCAATTTAAAGCATTAAAATGCATAAAAATAGCTTGAAATGCAAAGATACCTTAAGTAACCCCATTGAATGGTAGGGAGATGTTAATTATGTCAAAACAAGGCCAAAAGGGTGGTACTGGCATATAAATGGAGGTCTGTGGAATATAATATAGGCAAAAACATGATCAAAACCGGAGACCAACAATAAAGGATATGGGTATGATGCACTACTTCTTGGGACAATAAGTATGGCCAAGGACCAATGAGACCTTTCCTAAGTCAAGGAAAACATACAATGGGGATATTAAAGAAGTTTAGTATTACAGAATCCAAATCCATGTCTACACTGATGTTGATGGATTTGACGAAAAATAAATGATGATGATTCAGATGAGATTGATCCACCTGATATGTGATATGCAACAAATGTGCTTAGTCAATACATGAGTCAGTCGAGACAGACTCGTTGGATAGTAGTAAAGCATGTATTGAGATATATATGAGGCACAATTGGACATGGCATGAGATATGCCTCCAGTAAGAGCTTGAGTTTGCAAGGATATGCCTATACAGATTGAGCAAAGAGAACAATGGACTGGAAGAGCACATCTGGTTATTGTTTTACCATGAAGTTTTCCATGATTTCCTAGTGCAGTAGGAAACAAGGCTCTATGACCATGATTACCATAGAAGAAGAGTATATAGCATTGAGTGTACGAAGCAGTGGGGCTTCACAAGATTCTGATAGATTTACTTGATCATGAGATGAATTCTATGATGATAACCAGAGTTTTGTTTGAAGCTCTTTGAGAACCCAGTGTTTCATGACAAACCAAAACAGGTTGAGATAAAATATCATTTTTGAGAGACATAATGCATAGGAAAACGACACAGATATTGTACCTTCCTACACATGAACATATTGCAGACATATTCACCAAATTGGCTTGGTGAAGAATACCTCCCTACAACCAAGAAAAAGTTTGAAGTACTTCCATGTGAGACTTTTCCTAATGAAGAATGCCTCCCTAGCTGAGAGGGAGTGTTGATGATTATAGATCCATGAGACATTCCCCAGGACACAAACCTGAGAGAGAGCCCCTGAGAGGGGTGTGTGGTTCCTATCCGAGATAGAGCTGGAATGTAGAAATGGCCTCCTCCTTACAGATATTTGAGAAGAACTCGAGATGATTCTCCTGTGTAACGCAATGAGGAAGGATATCTGTTGAGTTGGACATGCATGTGGCTGAGCACAAGATGAACCTGTGAATTCCCATAGATCTGGGTGCATCATCATGAGACAAAGATGAAGATGATGTATTAGCCTCCTCTGAGAAGAGAGTTGAGATGATGAACTCCATATGACTCTCCTATGTAATGCAATGGGAAATGATATCTATTGAGTGGACATGCCTATGGATGAGCACAAGTGAACGTGATCCTAATGGCTGAGCACTAGTGAGTGTGGTTCTCCTGTGAGACACAATGAGATATAGATATGGGCATCCTTATGGATGTAACTCTAGTGGATGAGCACTAGTGGATGTATGAGATCCTTGTTGGATCATGTTGTCATTGATGTCAAAGGATTGATTTTTTGATTGATTGATGTCAAAGGAACAATGTCTTGTCATATTACATTGATGTAGTGATTGATGGATCATGTATTGACCTTGATGTCAAGTGGAGTCATAGTCATATGATGTCATGCATAGATGAAGATGTATCAATGATTTTTCATTGATATATGATGCATAGTTGGATTGATGTAAAGATGACTCATTATTGTCTTATCATGGTTGATAAGGAGTACAATTGGATGAACTCCAAAGTGGACCCCTTATGGTGAAATCCCTCACATGACGACACTTTGTGGTTGAGTTATCCTAGAAGTATGGTGAGAGAACCCATGCTTAATTATGGAATAATGAGATCCATATCATTGAAACTATCCAAGATGGATAGTGTTTGTCATGCCATTTCCGGTGGTATGTGGAACATCACATAACTCCTCACGGTTTGAGAGTTATGGCCTTACGAAGTTGGAGGACCCTCATATGATGGCTAGAATCCCCAAAAGGTCAAAGAAGTAAAAGTGATTACAAAGAAGAAATTATTTAGATAATAAAGTGAAGTGATAAAGACAAAGAGGATTATTTAAATAATAAATTAAATGAAGAAATTTCTATTTATGGAAAGTAGTTAATCCTAAAATGAGAAAGTGGGTTAAGTGGTCAAGTGGCTATTGGATATATGGAAAAGTGGTAAATTGGGCAAAGTTGGACATAAGTGACTATGTGGACAAAGTGGCTATCTAGACAAAGTGGCCTAGAAGTTGCTTATAAGGAAGCTAATTGGAGAGTATAAATAAGAGGCAAGTGGTCTCTTGTACAAATATCTCTTGAGAATATATTGAAGATCTATTCTGAGAGAGAGATTGACTAAAGGATCTCATGGATGCATAAAATTTTCTGTAAGTCTGAGATATTGACGACGAAAGTTTTGAAAGATTAGAAAGCCTATTTTATGAAGGAGAACGTAGGAAGCAATAGGCTAGAGCACGTACATACACAGGTTGTAGTGAGCCAGAGAAGGTACACACGTGGGCTGAAGGAAGTTAGAGCACATACAGTTTGTGGAAGTCATGAAGACTCGAGTGTGAGCTAGTGCTAGGCTCCTGAAGACTGAAGTAGGTTTCAGATATGCATTCTATGGGCTCAGATATGCCATAGAAACTTTGGTATGCTTACATAGTTGTATTGATGGATACTCTTACTTATTATATGGTGAATGCATGAGGAATTCTTCATATGGTTGTTGTGATATGGTTATGTTGGTTTATTGATAGATTGAGAATCATTCTTATGGTTCAGTACTGATATGATTGTCATAGTATACTAGTTTCTTATACATGATTAAGTAGCATTCATATTGTATGGTTGAGGAGCATGAGTAAGTTGTTGGAGAGTATGGATGTCTTGAGATTGGTTATGGTAAAAATTGGACAATGAAAGACAGAAGTGAATATGACTGAAGGCTGTAGAGGATCTACATTTTTCATGGAGAGAAAACCCTAATTGTTCAAAAAGAATATGCAGGTTGTAGTACATATAGGCCGCGTACAGACGCGAGTTGTACTACTGATAGGGAGTGTACATACACGTGATGAACTACTAATAGGTCGTGTTTGACAGATTGGTATCTGTTGAGGATTGATTCCTCTTTTCAGTTGGTGTTGAGTTTTGTAAGTTGAGTCTTGCATTATAGAGATGGTGCTCTTATGGATTTGTAACTCTATTCAGTTGTTGTTGATAACCCAAGGATTGTAGTCCATAATAAAAAGAAAATTTTACATACATCTTGTGTTCTTTGTGTTCCTTGGGGTGATGACTTATTGATGATATATGTTGCTAATATATGTTCACATTTAACTGGTTATAAATGACAGTAATACGTGATGAGTAAATGGTGATTGCTAACTAAGAAGTTTTGTGAAGGGAAAAGTTTTACAACTGAAAAGAGCCCTACACCTATTCACCCCCCCTCTCAGTGTGGTCAGTGTGTCTGACAATCCATTGTTATATTGTTCAAGAGTCAGACTTACCTGTAACCCTATTTCTAATGTAAAGGGTACAGGTCGGCCCCACCTTAATGTAAAAGATAATTAATATGGTAATTATTAATTATATTTTGATTTATTCAGGTCGTTCCTATTGTGCCAAAAGACACATCATTTGATGTGACAAGTCTTATATAAATATAGGTGAATCCGCATTGAGGAAACACACTTATCATATTGTCATCTCATGATTTCAGAAGTTGTGGTCTGGAATTATAAGAATTGCAACACCCTCTTATGTGCTAGGTTTGGTGATGTTGTGGGAGGTCTTTCTCTTGAGGAATATAGCAAAGGATTGGCTAGGTTTTCTTCCCTTGTTGAGAAGATTTTCCCATGATACTTATTGTGTTATTTTGCATGGTTATTCTTCCTGTGATCTTGGTTTGTTGCAAGTAGTTATGGTTCAAGTACTAGCTTAACATAAATTTAAAGAGGATACATGAGCCATAGATCATTTAAAATCTAACAATGGGGACATCATTCGACTACTTTTCCATTGTTACAAAAGTACCAGAGTATGGCCATAAATTTGTTATGTAATTTTTGCAAGTCTATAGGACATGATGAGAAGGATTGTTGCACATTCGACTTAATTAGACAGGGCCTTGCATATGCTTACAAAATCCAAGAATAAAATATAACAATAGAAGAAGGAACTCCACAATATAATACTTTGAGAGGCTTTAATCAGTGTGGGTGAGGAGGATTTGGCATAGGTCGAGGAAGAGGTGGATTTGGTAGAGGAGGAAGAGGACCAATCATTTGTTATAATTACGATCAGCTGGGACATTTAGTGTGATTGCTCGAATCCTTGCACAACATGCACATACTGCATAGCCTTGGACCATGCAACAGAGGATTGTCCTCAACTGATAACAAAATGGTAGGGAAGAGGGAATCATAATCAAAACCAAAACCAAAAGAAAAACATGCAAATGATAGCAGTTGAGGATCACGATGATCAGTCTAGAATAGAAGAAGTTATGCATGGAGGAACGAGAATCAAAGAGGACATGACAGATAGAGGGAATAGTATTCACCAATGGGTAAGGAAAGAAATTGAGCCATTACCATTGTTTGATCCAAGGAAAGAGAAAGAGACCTACCCGGAAGCAAGAAAATAATTGATAGAATCAACTTCAACTGTGCCTCCTTCGTATGATAGACCATCGATATATGATATGCCTCTAGTCTATGATCATTCCTAGAAATGAACTGATGAGGTAAGTACTTTGAAGATATTTTTAAGAATTTTCTTAGATTTAATGAAGGATGAATTTGCATTGAGTAGTCTATGAAGAATGATTGACCATTGTTCCCAAGAAAGAAAGCAACCTGTTGCACACAAAGAAGTTAACTAGGTGAAAAGTAAGAAGAGAACAAATAGGGAGTTCCAACTTAGTGTGCAGATAAGAGATTACAAAATGGATAATATAATTTTGGATTTAGGCTCTGATATAAATTTTATACCAAGATAGACTTGGGAGATGATGGACCTGTCAAAGATGATTTGGTCATTGATCCGGTTGATACTAGCGAAACAACATAAGAACATCCTAGTCGAAAGGTTAACATGAGTTAATGTCAATATTGATGGGGTGCATAGTGTAGCATATTTCGAAGTGATCGACATAGTAGATGGTAGTACACCTTATCCGACACTATTAAGACTTGATTGGGAATTTGAGAATCATAAAATCATTGAACTAAATAAGAGACAGATGGTATTCGAAGTAGAATACTTGAAGTTCGATACGCCATTAGAACCGACAGAGGGGAAAAGGTATGTAGAACCAACAAAGAGAAAAGAACTTGATAATTTGTATAATATGATTGCACGAGAGGATGATTATCTCAATCCTACAATTGAAGGCGTACTTAGTTGGAGGAGTATCAACTCATGCACATGAGACTCATAAGACGTTATGGAGAATTGGAAACAAATATTGCATGAAGTATAAACAAGGAAGTGTGCTCCAATTGCTCGTGCATTTAGATGGATTGGAACTGAAATAGTCAAACCTCCAAGGTATAGTGGAATAGCACCTATAAAATAATTTATCAATGAGTTTGAAATGCAGATTCTAGATTAGAAGAGACTCTTGGATTTAGATTTCACACTGAAAGCGACTTCAGTCAGATGGTGGGTTGCGCACAAAGATGGCATAAGAGATTGGCTACAGTGTAAGAGGTTATTAAAACTCATATTTTGGATAGAGAAGGAAAGTATCATTTCGAAGTATAGTGGATTAAGTTTTACAGAAGATCATGTTACGAAGTGTACTGTGCAGTGGAGATCGGTACCTTGGCAAGAATGGACTCAATTATTTGTGCATACTCTCGATACAATTCCAAAGAATTGGTACATCGAACTAGAAGTGCACAGATTGATAGGATATTGTGAAGATTTGACCAAGAACTTCAAGGTAACATTCAATTTTGAGAATAATAATCCTTTGATTGACTCATCCTTGTAGTTCATCAAGAATAATATTTTTTGATTAGAGGACTTGATGGGATCAACACCTTTGAACAATGTGCCTCGAGTCAATATGACAATTGAAGAGATATTTCACTGCTATAATGTCACAGAAGAAGCACAAGATGAGGAAGATCCAAAGAATTTGCAAATATCAGATACTGAAGGGGAGTGCGTAGTAGAAGAACCATAAATTGAATATGAATTGTACACCAAGCCCTTAAGAATGCACAAAGTGAACATTGGTACAGAAGGGAAACCTAAGTTTTCCCATATATGAGACTACTGGAGTGAGGAAACAATTGAGAAGATTATTGATTTATTGCGTGACTACCAAGATCTGTTTCCAACAATGTTCTCAGAGATGAAATAAATAGTTGGAGAATTAGGAGAAATGAATATTTCACTGAAACTTGACACTAAACCTATTAAGAACAAACCCTATAGAGTGAACTCGAAATATAAGAAAAAGGTAAAATCACAGATAGAAAAAATGTTAAGGGCTAGAATCATAGAACTTGTTGAAGAATCAAAATGGATCAGCCCAATGATAGTCCAAGATAATAATACAAGGTGAATTAGGATATGTGTATATCTGAGAAAGTTGAATGATCCATGTTTACATGACTCTTTTCCTATGTCTTTTGCAGCTGAAGTATTAAAAAACGTAGGGGGTCAATAATCTTACTCTTTTATGGATGGATTCTAGGATACCACTAGATGAATATTTCACAAGAATACTGATATAATATGACCTTTGCAACATAATGGGGTTGTTACCAGTATAAAGTTATGCCATTTGGATTGAAGAATGCACCAAAAACATTTTCCAGAGTAGTTGTCGTAGCCTTCAAAGTGTTCATTCATAAATTTTTAGAGGTCTACTTAGATAACTGGACAATATTTAGTCTATTAAAAGATCATGTTGAACTTTTGCGCTTAATGTTGGATAAGTGTAGACAATACGAGATCTCATTGAATCTGAAGAAATGTATATTTTTTGCACGTTTTGGAATTTTTTTGGGCCATGTGGTGTGTAAACAAGGATTGTTAATGGATCCTACAAAGATAGTTGTGATTGTTGATCTGCCACAACCAACTTCAGTAGGACAGTTGAAGTCTACATTGGGTCACATAGGATATTATATAAATTTCACTAAAGGATATGTGTAGATCACTGCCCCTGTAGAGAAATTGTTGAAAAAGGAAGTGAAGTATCAGTGGAGTGACGAATGTCAAAAGAATCTGGATACACTGAAACATAAGATGGTCACCGCGTCGATTATGTTTTTTTTTATTGGAGAAAACAATTTCATGAACATGTTGATGAATCGTCTATATATTTAGGAGCAATTTCAGCACAACCGGGTGAAGGAGAGATAGACCATATGATTTCTTTTTCTAGCAGTAATTTATCATCTATAGAGTAGAACTATACTACGAAAAAAAGAGATGGTTTGGAAATGGTATATTCCTTTTAAAAGTTCAGGCATTACCTACTTGGATCTCATTTAAATATGTATACAGACCACTTTGCGCTGAGATACCTAATGAATAATCCAATGTTGGGGGGTAGAATCTATAGAAGGTTACTATTGTTCCAAGAATACAACTTCCAGATGATCATGAAACTAGGAAATTTTAACTCTGGACCGGATAATTTGTCACAGATATTGTTAGGAGAAGATGCAATAAACTTGGATGACAGTTTAACAAATGCAAACTTATTTGAAATTAAGATGGTGGATGAATATTTTGCATAAATAGTTCAGTTTTTTTAGCATGGGAGTAGCTCCATTAGAATTTATAGTGGCACAAAAGAAGCATCTCATAGTGAAGGCAGTAGAATACTAATTGATTGCATGCAATTTATATAAGCTAAGTGCATATGGTATTCTGTGATGTTGCGTATATTATAGAATGAAATAAATATGGTATTGTTAGAATCACATGCAGGAGGTCACTACGTAGGAAAGGAAACAACTTATAATATTATGCATGCAATATTATGGTGGCCTACCCTTCATAAAGATGCTAAATAAATTTTCTAGAGTTGTGATGTTTGTGAGAGACATGGAAAGTCGTCCAAAATAGATGAAATTCCCTTAGTTCCACAAGTGACGTTACAAGCATTTGAAACATGGGAAGTGGACTTTGTTGGGATGATTAACTCACCAACTAAGAGCTTGGGAGCTAGGTGCATTATTACTTCAAAAAACTATTTAACTAGATGGGTTGAGGAAAAATTAGTCAGAGACTACAACACGAAGACAACTACATTATTTTTGTTTGAAAATGTAGTCACAAGGTTTGGATGCCCAAGAGTAATTATGAGTGACCATGGAACTCAATTTATGAATAGGACTATTGCAGCATTAATAGAGGAATTTCAAATCCATCATCAGAAGAGTACACCATACCATCCCCAGAAAAATGGCATAGTAGAAGCCTTCAATGATATTTTGGAGAATGCATTGACAAAGGTTTGCAATGTAAGTCACTATGAATGGTATTTGAATATTCTAGCAGTGTTATGGGAATATATGACCACAGGGAAGAAGATGACACGAAAAAATCCATTCAGTTCGACATATGGAAAATAAGTTGTTATGCCGATGGATTTTATTGTACCAAGCTTGCACATTGCTGTGATTGTGGAGCTTACCGGTTCTAGCGCAGTGGAAAAGAGTCTGTCAAAATTAATGGAACTAGAAGAGGATCATTTTTTCATAGTTTTCCATCAGCAAGTGTAGAAAGCACGTGAGAAATATTGGAATAACAAACATATCAAATAGAATAAATTTCAAACATGAGACTTAGTGTTATTTTATAACAACAAGTTTCTACATCACCTAGGGAAGCTCCAGATGCATTGGTTAGCACCATAAATAATAAATTTTGTCACAAAATAAGGTGATCAATTGGATAAGTTGGATGGAGAAGTTATGGAAGGGTTGGTTAATGGAAGTAGGCTGAAAATATATAGGGAAAACCATGCTTCTGCACACTGGTTCGAATTGAAAAAAATGTGTATCATAGTGTATTATAGTGTAGGTAGAAAAAAAAAGTAATAAAAAGTGTTCAACGTAAGAGACATAAGGCTAGAAGGAAGTATAGAAGTATTGTTCAAAATTATTAAGCCAACAAGTGTCGCAAAGACGAAGTAAAAAAGAGGGATGCACATGCAAGAAGGAAGATTGGAATGTGACATAAGCATATGAAGAAAGTAGGAAAAGAATTTAATAAAATCCATGAAAAGACTTGCAATAAAGAGCGAACATAAAAAAAAAGTACTGGCATCACATAACCATAAACGAATATTGGCAAGGATATTTTGACATGTAAGAGAGTCTAACAGATAATTCGCTGAAGATACGAAGTTTATGAAGCATTAAGGAAAGCAATGAATCCTAAGGCAAGCGGGTTAGATTGTAAGTTTAGGCACGAATGAGATTAGAAACAACTGGAAAGTGGATAAAAGTAGTTGAAGGGTCAGATAGGTAAACGTATTGTTATTTGTATTTCCATAGAGAGAAGTGAAATCAAAGACCGTGGATCCAAGTGAAAAAAGAACATATACAAAGAAGTTAGTTACTTAGTAGAGTTGAAAAGCACAATGGAACCACCTAAGGCAATAGGGACATCAAAATTTGCACCAAATAAACCACACAGTGAGCCACCAATAGTACCAATACAAAAAAAACACCAGGAGCATCAACGTCAGAGCCGATCTCGACCAACTTTCCTAGAGATTACATACCGCCAAAAAACGATACAACAAATCTAGTCAACTTGTCGAAAGATACTAAGTACAAGTTTGTGGAGATGAAAATCCCACTTGGAGTGATCATAGAGGACGATATCCTAGTTTTGATACCAAGTTTAAAGTATGCAAACAACGACATCATGGAAAAGAATAAATTTATGGAGCTGGCTCCAAGTAAGTATTTGAGGAGGTACATCAATGCAGAGACAAATATGGTTGCGATGGAGTCAGAGATACGGGAAAAAGGGTTGCAGAAAGCCAACATTCTAAACCTATTCGATATACCACACTTTGAGAGGAGCACAAATATTTACGCTTGTGTGAAGATGTTGTTGCGATACGTACATGAAGGGTACTGATGGCTCGACAAGCTAGTCTCAATTGATACATACTTGATTGTGTGCATTACTAGACTATTGTCACAAGGGGAGGACCCTTCACTGATATTTCTAGATAAAAAGAATGAGAAAGCTCTATCAAAGAGCATGAAAGAAAAGTTTCATACATTATGAGGACAATGCAGTTTAGATATAACAAGCATATGTGACCCCACAGTGAGGTTTGTGACACAAGTATTAGCTTGTAAATTGTTAAGGAAGTGTAGGAGGGAAAAGTACCAATGAAACTCATAGAAACAATCGAGAAGTGCATCGAGGGCGTACAGATGAACTGGGTGACATTTTTTCTCAACCAGTTTTTAAGACACTGTGAAGAGGTGCAAGACAAAGGGACTAAATTTCACTACACATGGCTACTAATTCTAATTGCATTATCAACATGGAGGGAGCCAGATGATATACATTTTTTGGGAGTAAAGATAATCCATGTCTAGTCGCATGATATCATAACTTATAGCATACTACACACAAGGTGCAACAGTTTG
>SNQJ01S0054868.1:7874-38293 GCA_010110895.2 Picea sitchensis | reverse complement strand
CAAAGGATTGGCTAGGTTTTCTTCCCTTGTTGAGAAGATTTTCCCATGATACTTATTGTGTTATTTTTCATGGTTATTCTTCTTGTGATCTTGGTTTGTTGCAAGTAGTTATGGTTCAAGTAATAGCTTAACATAAATTTAAAGAGGATACATGAGCCATAGATCATTTAAAATCTAACAATGGGGAAGTCATTCGACTACTTTTCCATTGTTACAAAAGTACCAGAGTATGGCCATAAATTTGTTATGTAATTTTTGCAAGTCTATAGGACATGATGAGAAGGATTGTTTCACATTCGACTTAATGAGATAGGGCATTGCATATGCTTACAAAATCCAAGAATAAAATATAACAACAAAAGAAGGAACTCCACAATATAATACTTTGAGAGGCTTTAATCAGTGTGGGTGAGGAGGATTTGGCATAGGTCGAGGAAGAGGTGGATTTGGTAGAGGAGGAAGAGGACCAATCATTTGTTATAATTACGATTAGCCAGGACATTTAGCGTGACTGCTCGAATCCTTGCACAACATGCACGTACTGCATAGCCTTGGACCATGCAACAGAGGATTGTCCTCAACTGATAACAAAATGGCAGGCAGGAGGGAATCATAATCAAAACCAAAACCAAAAGAAAAACATACAAATGATAGCAGTTGAGGATCACGATGATCAGTCTAGAATAGAAGAAGTTACGTGTGGAGGAACGAGAATCAAAGAGAACATGACAGATAGAGGGAATAGTATCCACCAATGGGTAAGGAAAGAAATTGAGCCATTACCATTGTTTGATCCAAGGAAAGAGAAAGAGACCTACCCAAAAGCAAGAAAATAATTGATAGAATCAACTTCAATTGTGCCTCCTTTGTATGACAGACCATCGGTATATGATATGCCTCTAGTCTATGATCATTCCGAGAAACGAACTAATGAGGTAAGTACTTTGAAGATATTTTTAAGAATTTGCTTAGATTTAGTGAAGGATGAATTTGCATTGAGTAGTCTATGAAGATTGATTGACCATTGTTCCCAAGAAAGAAAGAAACCTGTTGCACTCGAAGAAGTTAAGTAGGTGGAAAGTAAGAAGCGAACAAATAGGGAGTTCCAACTTAGTGTGTAGATAAGAGATTACAAAATGGACAATATAATTTTGGATTTAGGCTCTGATATAAATTTTATACCAAGACAGACTTGGGAGATGATGGACCCGTCAAAGATGATTTGGTCATCGATCCAGTTGATATTAGTGAAACAACATAAGAACATCCTAGTCGAAAGGTTAACATGAGTTAATGTCAATATTGATGGGGTGCGTAGTGTAGCATATTTCGAAGTGATCGACATAGTGGATGGTAGTACACCTTATCCGACACTATTAGGACTTGATTGGGAATTTGAGAATCATAAAATCATTGAACTAAATAAGAGACAAATGGTATTCGAAGTAGAATACTTGAAGTTCGATACGCCATTAGAACCCACAGAGGGGAAAAGGTATGTAGAACCAACAAAGAGAAAAGAACTTGATAATTTGTATAATATGATTGCACGAGAGGATGATTATCTCAATCCTACAATTGAAGGCATACTTAGTTGGAGGAGTATCAACTCATGCACATCAAACTCATAAGACGTTATGGAGAATTGGAAACAAATATTGTATGAAGTATAAACAAGGAAGTGTGCTCCAATTACCCGTGCATTTAGATGGATTGGAACTGAAATAGTCAAACCTCCAAGGTATAGTGGAATAACACCTATAAAATATTTTATCAATGAGTTTGAAATGCAGATTCTAGATTAGAAGAGACTCTTGGATTTAGATTTTTCACTGAAAGCGACTTCAGTCAAATGGTGGGCTACACACAAATATGGCATAAGAGATTGGCTACAGTGTAAGAGGTTATTAAAAATCATATTTGGGATAGAGAAGGAAAGTATCATTTCGAAGTATAGTGGATTGAGTTTTACAGAAGATCATGTTACAAAGTGTACTGTGCAGTGGAGATATGTACCTTGGAAAGAATGGACTCAATTATTTGTGCATACTCTTGATACAATTCCCAAGAATTGGTACATCAAACTAGAAGTGCACAGATTGATAGGATATTGGGAAGATTTGACCAAGAACTTCAAGGTAACATTCAGTTTTGAGAATAATAATCCTTTGATTGACTCATCCTTGTAGGTCATCAAAAATAATATTTTTTCATCAGAGGACTTGATGGGATCAACACCTTTGAACAATGTGCCTAGAGTCACTATGACAATTGAAGAGATATTTCACTGCTATAATGTCACAAAAGAAGCACAAGATGAGGAAGATCCAAGGAATTTGCAAATATCAGATATTGAAGGGGAGTGCGTAGTAGAAGAACCATAAATTGAATATGCATTGTACACCAAGCCCTTAAGAATGCACAAAGTGAATGTTGGTACAAAAGGGAAACCTGAGTTTTCCCATATATGAGACTACTGGAGTGAGGAAACAATTGAGAAGATTATTGATTTATTGCGTGACTACCAAGATCTGTTTCCAACAATGTTCTTAGAGATGAAATAAATTGTTGGGGAATTAGGAGAAATGAATATTTCACTGAAACTAGACACTAAACCTGTTAAGAACAAACCCTATAGAGTGAACTCGAAATATAAGAAGAAGGTAAAATCAAAGATAGACAAAATGTTAAGGGCTGGAATCATAGAACTTGTTGAAGAATCAAAATGGATCAACCCAATGATAGTCCAAGATAATAATACAAGGTGAATTAGGATATGTGTATATCTGAGAAAGTTGAATGATCCATGTTTACATGACCCTTTTCCTATGTCTTTTGCAACTGAAGTATTAAAAAATGTAGGGGGTCAATAATCTTACTCTTTTACGGATGGATTCTAGGATACCACTAGATGAAGATTTCACAAGAAGACCGATATAACATGACCTTTGCAACATAATGGGGTTGTTACTAGTATAAAGTTATGCCATTTGGATTGAAGAATGCACCAAAAACATTTTCTAGAGTAGTTGTCATAGCCTTCAAAGTGTTCATTCATAAATTTTTAGAGATCTACTTAGATAACTGGACAATATTTAGTCTATTAAAAGATCATGTTGAACTTTTGCGCTTAATGTTGGATAAGTGTAGACAATACGAGATCTCATTGAATCTGAAGAAATGTATATTTTTTGCACATTTTGGAATTTTTTTGGGCCATGTGGTGTGTAAACAAGGATTGTTAATGGATCCTACAAAGATAGTTTTGATTGTTGATCTGCCACAACCAACTTCAGTAGGACAGTTGAAGTCCACATTGGGTCACATAGGATATTATATAAATTTCACTAAAGGATATGCGTAGATCACTGCCCCTATAGAGAAATTGTTGAAAAAGGAAGTGAAGTATTGGTGGAGTGACGAATGTCAAAAGAATCTGGATACAATGAAACATAAGATGGTCATCGTGTCGATTCTGTTTTTTTCTGATTGGAGAAAACAATTTCATGAACATGTTGATGAATCGTCTATATATTTAGGAGCAATTTCAACACAACCGGGTGAAGGAGAGATAGACCATCTGATTTCATTTTCTAGCAGTAATTTATCATCTACAGAGTAGAACTATACTATGAAAAAAAGAGAAGGTTTGGAAATGGTATATTCCTTGCAAAAGTTCAAGGATTACCTACTTGGATCTCATTTAAATATGTATACAAACCACTTTGCGCTGAGATACCTAATGAATAATCCAATGTTGGGGGGTAGAATCTATAGATGGTTATTATTGTTCCAGGAATACAACTTCCAGGTATTGTGAAACTAGGAAAGTTTAACTTTGGACCGGATAATTTGTCGCAGATATTGTTAGGAGAAGATGCAGTAAACTTGGATGACAGTTTAAAAAATGCACACTTATTTGAAATTAAGATGGTGGATGAATATTTTGGATAAATAGTTCAGTTTTTTAGCATGGGAGTAGCTCCATTAGAATTTACAGTGGAACAAAAGAAGCATCTCATAGTGAAGGCAATAGAATACTAGTTGATAGCATGCAATTTATATAAGCTAAGTGCAAATGGTATTCTGTGATGTTGTGTGTATTAGAGAATGAAATAAATATGGTATTGTTAGAATCACATGCAGGAGGTCACTACGTAGGAAAGGGAACAACTTATAATATTCTGCGTGCAATATTATGGTGGCCTACCCTTCATAAAGATGCTAAATAAATTTTCTAGAGTTGTGATGTTTGTGAGAGACATGCAAAGTCGTCCAAAATAGATGAAATTCCCTTAGTTCCACAAGTGATGTTACAAGCATTTGAAACATGGGAAGTGGAATTTTTTGGGATGATTAACCCACCAACTAAGAGCTTGGGAGCTAGGTGCATTATTACTTCAAAAAACTATTTAACTAGATGGGCTAAGGAAAAATCAGTCAGAGACTACAACGCGGAGACAACTACGTTATTTTTGTTTGAAAATGTAGTCACGAGGTTTGGATGCCCAAGAGTAATTATGAGTGACCAGGGAACTCAATTTATGAATAGGACTATTGCAGCATTAACAGAGGAGTTTCAGATCCATCATCAGAAGAGTACACCATTCCATCCCCAGAAAAATGGCATAGTAGAAGCCTTCAATGATATTTTGGAGAATGCATTGACAAAGGTTTGCAATGTAAGTCAATATGAATGGTATTTGAATATTCTAGCAGTGTTATGGGCATATACGACCACAGGGAAAAATATGACACGAAAAAATCCATTCAGTTCGACGTATGGAAAATAAGTTGTTATGCCGATGGAGTTTATTGTACCAAGCTTGCACATTGCTGCGATGGTGGAGCTTATCAGTTCTAGCACAGTGGAAAAGAGTCTGTCAAAATTAATGGAAATAGAAGAGGATCATTTTTTCGTAGTTTTCCATCAACAAGTGTAGAAAGCATGTAAGGAATATTGGAATAACAAACATATCAAATAGAATAAATTTCAAACATGAGACTTAGTGTTATTTTATAACAACAAGTTTCTACATCACCTAGGGAAGCTCCAGATGCATTGGTTAGCACCATAAATGATCAATTTTGTCACAAAATAAGGTGATCAACTGGATAAGTTGGATGGAGAATCTATGGAAGGGTTGGTTAATGGAAGTAGGCTGAAACTATATAGGGAAAACCATGCTTCGGCGCATTGGTTCGAATTGCACAAAATGTGTACCATAGTGTATTATAGTGTAGGTAGAAAACAAAAAGTAATAAAAAGTGTTCAATGTAAGAGACATAAGGCTGGTAGGAAGTATAGAAGTATTGTTCAAAATTATTAAGCCAACAAGTGTCACAGAGACGAAGTAAAAAAGAGGGATGCACATGCAAGAAGGAAGATTGGAATGTGACATAAGCATATGAAGAAAGCAGGAAAATCATTTAATAAAATCCATGAAAAGACTTGCAATAAAGAGCGAACATGAAAAAAAAGTACTGGCATCACATAACCATAAATGAATATTGGCAAGAATATTTTGATATTTTGAAAAAGTACTTGCTAACAGATAATTCACTGAAGATACGAAGTTTATGAAGCATTAAGGAAAGTAATGAATCCTAAGGCAAGTGGGTTAGATTGTAAGTTTAGGCATGAATGAGTTTAGAAACAACTGGAAAGTGGATAAAAGTAGTTGAAGGGTCGAACGGGTAAACGTATTGTTATTTGTATTTCCATAGAGAGAAGTGAAATCAAAGACCGTGGAGCCAAGTGAAAAAAGAACATACACAAATAAGTTAGTTACTTAGTAGAGTTGTAGAGCACAATGGAACCACCTAAGGCAATAGGGACATCAAAATTTACACCAAATAAACCGCACAGTAAGCCACCAATAGTACCAATACAAAAAAAAAAACACCAGGAGCATCAACGTCAGAGCCGATCTCGACCAACTTTCCTAGAGATTACATACCGCCAAAAAACGATACAACAAATCTAGTCAACTTGTCGAAAGATCCTAAGTACAAGTTTGTGGAGATGGAAATCCCACTTGGAGTGATCATAGAGGATGATATCCTAGTTTTGATACCAAGTTTAAAGTATGCAAACCACGACATCATGGAAAAGAATAAATTTATGGAGCTGGCTCCAAGTAAGTATTTGAGGAGGTACATCAGTGCAGAGACAAATATGGTTGCGATGGAGTCAGAGATATGGGAAAAAGGGTTGCAGAAAGCCGACATTCTGAACCTAATCAATATACCACACTTCGAGAGGAGCACAAATATTTATGCTTGTGTGAAGATGTTGTTGCGATACGTACATGAAGGGTACTTATGGCTCGACAAGCTAGTCTCAATTGATAAATACTTGATTGTGTGCATTCTGGACTACTGTCTCAAGGGGAGGACCCTTCACTGATATTTCCAGATAAAAAGAATGAGAAAGCTCTATCAAAGAGCATGAAAGAAAAGTTTCATACATTATGAGGACAATGCAGTTTAGATTTAACAAGCATATGTGACCCCACAGTGAGGTTTGTGACACAAGTATTAGCTTATAAATTGTTAAGGAAGTGTAGGAGGGAAAAAGTACCAACGACACTCATAGAAACAATCGAGAAGTGCATCGAGGGCGTACATATGAACTAGGTGACATTTTTTCTCAACCAGTTCTTAAGAGACTGTGAAGAGGTGCAAGACAAAGGGACTAAATTTCACTACACATGGCTACTAATTCTAATTGCATTATCAACATGGAGGGAGTCAGATGATATACATTTTTTGGGAGTAAAGATAATCCATGTCTAGCCGCATGATATCATAACTTATGGCATACTACACACAAGGTGCGACAGTTTGACAACAATGTTTCTTTTTATATATATAAGGAAATGATCTAGAAACACATTCAGAGTATGCCACGCATACCACCATAGGTGGTCAAAGCATACAATTCAGTTGCAGACATTAAGGTAGGGAACCATCACATGTATGTGCAAGTACAAAAGGACCCGAATCAAGAATGGTTTCCCACACAGTACAGGTTAAGTGAGGAAGAGACGAGACACATTATGGCATATTGGGATGATGGTTGGAAGATCTCGCCAACAAATATAGAGCCAGAACAACCAGAGACAAAACAAATATCAAGCAGAGAAGAGGAATAAGCACAAAGAAACGACAAAGGGAAGATCATACAACACACATGAGAGAAGAAAAAATATGTAGACACAAGGAAAGCAACCACACAGAGGAAGAAAAGGAAAGTTGTAAGGGAACCATCTGCTCAAGCCCTCACTGAAGATGACTTGGATAAGATTGAAAACAAAGTTAAATACACAATAGATGAAGCATTTGAGTGTGTGGAAAGACAACAAGAGGAAAGGAATGCTGATATGAAAGCACATATTACTGTGTTGTGACAATGTTTGGAAAACACACAAATTTCCATAGTAAAAAAGAGACAACCAATGAAAGTAGAGCATACAAAGTAGACATCTAAGGTGCAACAGATGAAACCTATCATATCAAGAGAAAGACATTTAATGAAGATAGCGATGGGAGCCTTAGAGTTCCCCAAGGAAGAATTGAAAGAGCAAGCCAAGGCACTAAATCATATTTAATTAGTGTTATCTTAGTTGCCTATAGAATTTTTTTGTGGCTTACAATCAAGTGTGACAGAGGAACTTTAAGTGCATGCAGTGTCAACCTCGTTCAAGCTGACAAAGACAGTCACAGGAAAGGACATGATGCAAGAATAATATAACCAACTCAGGAAGGAGCGAGATGAGGCAACACACAAGGAAGAGAGAGTCAAACAAGTGGTCGAGGGGGTCTATAACATTATTCCAAAAGTGTTAAGGGAGGAATACTCCCCATTGTAGGAACAGGTGAAAAAACTTAGTGAATCCATTCATGGATTCCAAAGAAAGATCACCGACATAGAGTCATGACAGATACCAAGCACTCCCCCGGAGGAAAGGGAGAAACATGAAAATATGGCCACCACAAGCATAGAGAACATCAAGAGTATGGAAGTAGGATGTGATAAGATGTATGCAGAAAGCACGGGAATTTGTATGCAGTTGGATGAAGATATGGAGTTGTAGAAGATTGGCCAAAAGATACATGATGTGTAGGAGAAGGGGCAGAAGTTCAAAGAAGTAATGATTACATTACCGCCAGCAGAGGTGGTAATAGGAATGGCCTAAAAGTAGAAGCTATATTAAAAAATAAATCAACTAAGGGTGAAGCAGCAAGATCAGGCATAAAAGACTGAGGTATTGAAAGAAGAATCCTATAAGGTAACAACAGAGTTAGCATCCACTCAAGGCATGGTCAAGCAAGTAGCAAAGGAAACCACTGAAAAATTAAAGACTCACTTAACTGCAAAAATAACCAAGGAAATTGTAAAGAAGGAAGCACAAGTCAGGGAAAATGTTGCAGCGACCAACGACATACTACAAAAAAATTTGGCGACATGGAAGCAGACCTAAAGTGGATCGGGACGAGCCACGTGTTATTGTTTGGGGCCTATTGGTGCAAACTATTTTGAATAATTCTTGGGAATCATGCAAAAACAAATTATACGACATTTTGGCTAAGGAGGAGCATGTTTACAAAGCAGTAGGATCATGTTCGAGAGTCATTTTGCAAAAGGCAAAAAGTAGTTAGGATTTTGAGACATTTTTTCCACATTGTAATGGACTTATCCCTATTGTAAAGCTATAAATTGTAGTGGGATTTTTGGGTAGAAAGTAGTGAAGTTCTTGTGAGTGATGAGGTTTGGAGCAAGAGATTGAGTGAAGAATTGGCTAAGTGTTCGGGTTTTTTAAGTTATGACTAGGGTTTTCGGGAGTTAGGCTCGCATTGTAGCAGAACGACTGAGGGAGGTTTGGGTAATGTTAATTGATACATCTTTTTGTAAGAACAATGTGCAACTATAAGAATATTACAATGAATAAAATAAGAAGCAAGTCATTGTGGGCATATCCCATTTTGGGGTGAACCACGTTAAAACCTTGTGTCTTGATGTGTTGTTTTTGTGTGTTATGTTTCTGATGCATGTGATGTTTATTTTTACTGTGTAATGAAGGTAAATGATTAGTATTATGAATATTTCACTAATGTATGTTGTTACGATCATGAGCACTTAAGTTATTGATGAATGAATGAGTGCTAAGTAGAGTAATGTCGTGCACATGGTATATTGAATGACAATGTTAAGTAACAAAAAATGCACACACAGTAGGTAATGTCATGGTGACATCCTTGGTGATAGGAGGAAGGAGGGACTTCAGAAATATGTCATCAATATTTTCTTTGCCACACTTTATGTTCCACTCATGGATATGGTTTGAGATATGAGTGGTCATGGTTCGACAACAAGAGGTAAGGATTTTGATCCCCACGTCGTGGTGAACAGGAAACTGGAAAAAGGTGAGGAACACGTTGGAAATAGATTCAAAGGTATGCTGAGAGTTCATAGGTTGGTCAATGTACCACTTTGCAGTGGTACCCATCAAGGCTCTTTGGAAAAGGAAAATTCTAATGGAGTCCTACGTGATGGAGTTCGAAGAACACCATAGGTGGAAGGACATCATGTGGTTGGATAGATATTCTCTTGACTTGCCCTCAAACTTGGGGATGTCAAAGGGTAACTCAGTAGGCATGGGAGGTCATTTGGGATCATGATGGATGGGGTCATTGATCAACTAGTTAAGGTCTGGGATTGGTAACATCGGTACCTCTCAATGTGGATGTGGGTTTAAAATCATAGGAGCTATAACTGGAGGAGTGACTAGGGTGGGTTCCTTGCGACATCAAGTGGAGAAGAGAACATATTGATGGGAAACTCTGGTCGAAGGCCTTTCATCTTATGTGACTGTCTCTTTGAAGGAGAAATGGTATCCAAGGTAAGGTTGTGTTTCAATTTTGGTTTATGTGGTTGGTTTTTGGTGTTTTTATTTGTTTGTTGAAATTGGTTTGAATACTAAAAGTAAATTATTGATTAAGAAATGAACTACTAGAAATGAACAACTTTAAAAGAAAGTGCATAAATTAAATTTATACTCAAGCAAGCAACTGACTGAATCAAACATACTTAGTGATGACCTTTCCTTTTGAAAATAACGAAATGTATTGCATGTAAGCTAAGAAATCAAACCAATAAAACTTTCTTTAAGTAATGTAGCTAGATTGCAATGGTAAAACCCTATTGGAATGTAAGAAGAAGGGTCATAAATGATATTTCTTCTCACTAAGGGTTTTGATATGCAAATGAAAACTACTAAGGTTATGTAACAACAATGCAATAAAAACCAATAATTCTATAAAACAAAAAATAACTAAGTGAAATAAAATCAAATCCAAATTTCTCTACTATATACTTCTTTTTTTTTAAATTTTGGATGCACTTTCAATGAGATAAAAAGAAAAAAAATTAAAAAGGGGAAGGAAAACAATTAAATGGTAAATCTACATCCTATTTTTAGTAGCAAATAGGGATCCAAACCCTCAAGAAACCCCTTGAGAAAAATGTATCAAAACCCCCTAGGGGTTTGTTCCTTAATTATTAGGGTTTAGTGGGGGTTTTTTAAAATCTCAATAAACTATCAAACTAATGGAAAATGCAGGCCCTAAACAACACCTATAATAAGAAAATAAAGTACTAAGAGAAGGGGAAAATTTAAAATTGACCAATGCAGAAAATACCTAGAAATGTGCATGGGTCAATGGAAAAAAAAATAATGCCCAAATCATGTGTTGTTCAGTAGAAAAAAGTTCCCAAATATTGGGTTGGTCAAAGGAAGAAAACTTGCCAAGGCATAAAAATGGCCAAATCCTGCATTGGTCAATGGAAGAAAAAGGGCCAAATCCTCCATTCATCAATGTCATAAAAAGGGCCAAATCCTTCGTTGTTCAGTGGAAAAAAAAGGGCCAAAATATGCATTAAACTGTGGTAGAAATAGGGCCAAAATTTGTGCTAACAAGTGGTAGAAAAATGGCCAAAAAGCTTGTTGGGCCAGATCTAGAAGAAAAAGTTGTGGCTACGGTTCCAAGGGTTTCTTGAGTGGATTTTCAACACTTGTAACATGCAAAAGTGGACAGAAAGCTAATCCCTAGTGAAGTCGCCATTTTGTTATATCAAATCTGCAACAAGGATGAGAAAACTTGCATCTCTAGTAAAAGGAAATAAAACTTACTTTAATCAATGGATCCACATTCATTTAGATCTAAAACTATTGTAAAAGAAATCAAATAAAGAACATGCCCGTTGCAAAATGTAGTAGAAATATCCAAATAATGGGATATAGAAAGAATAATATAAACAAGACCTGTGAAGAAATGATTGAACGAAACGATTGAAGACAAGAATCCAGTGGTGGCTTCTTCCTAGGAGGGTTCTTCTCAAAAAAATGAGTGGGAGATGTGGAAATGGAATGACTCTGTTTATTGTTTTTAGGCAAAATAGTGGTTATTCTTTATAGGGTCAAAATAATAAAATATATTATTTGACCAAATCAATTATCACCATTAATTTGAATTTTGTCTTTTATTTAAATAAAATAAAAGAGGATTTGACTTTAAAAATAACTTTTGAAAAAGTGTTTTCCTAAGTTATGTGAGGAGAAAATATGTGAAAGCTAACCTAATTAAAATAACTTTAGAAAAAGTGTTTTCCTAAGTTATGTGAGGAGAAAAGATGTGAAAGCTAACCTAGACCTTAGGGTTTCACCAATTATATATGACTATTTTTAATTACTTATAAGTAAGATATAAAAATATTTTACATAAAGTGATAATGAAATACTTTATTTATAATCAATATTAAAATATATTTTTTAATATTAATATTTTTTAAATGTTGTTTGTTAACTAGGAAGAAATTAGTTGTAAACAACACCTCTGAATAATATATTAGGTATGATGAAAATTCCTTAATACTTTCTTAATATTTAAAATTAAATACAGAAGATAATAATACAAGAATGTTATATAATGAGAAATTATATAGCATTTAACTTCTTTTTAATGCTACGATGGTTATTCTCTCACCCAAGAAAAATAATACTGTATGGGGGCAAACAGAGGATCCCTATACAGGAAACCGGATTAACTCTTACTCATCTATCAGTTTTGAGACAGAAATGGTGATGAATAACCTGCAACATCTCTCTCGGCAGCGTCCAGTTCATTTGTTTGCATTCAATTATCCCTCAACCTCTTTCTCATTTCAAATGATGATTGTTCGGGAAACGTGGAATCCCCTACCTCCTTTAAGAGACAGAAGCATATTTTATGAAAAGAAATCAAATTTCAAGAGACAGAAACATATTTTATGAAAATAAATCTCAATCTACAATTCATGGATACATATGAGATCCGATGAGATATGATGTAAAAGGAAGTGGCCTGTGCAGCACGTTAAAAAGTTGAGGTCGATTGAACGGTACAGGTAGCCCATTCAGTGTGTAGTGCCGATATTAATGGGTAAGTGGCCGAAGGAAAACGACCATGTGTATTCTAGAAATTTTAGAAAAATTGGAGTCGGTAACATAGAAGTGGTATTTGGTTTTGTGTATGGAATTAAGACTAAATATTATTAGAAAACATATAATTTTATTAGAGATAGTTTTATTGACAAACACAAGGATATTTAGGATATTGGTTTACTATCTAAACTGAAATAAAATTTTCAAACTTTTGATGTTGGAGAAAAACTTAAAAACCCTTTTGATTAACTAAAAACTAATATAAAACCCAAAACCAATAAATTATCTTTATTACAAATTTACAACTAAATTATAATAAATTTTACCACCTTCAAATATATATGAATATTTCCAGCAAATATTTCCACCTTCAAATATATAATATATGATTCTTATTATTAATGAAGACTATTCTAAAAGTTCTCAGTGCAGGTTATTCTCAAAAGATAAAGGTTATTCTATGGAAGGGAATATGGACCTCCTTATCTCCTTAATAAGGAGGTTCTTAGTGGAGGTTATTCTCAAAAGATAACGTTATTCTATGGAAGGGAATATGGACTTGCTTATCTCCTTAATTCATTTTAGCCCAAACACGTTTAGATTGAATGATTTTTCCTTGGCAGAGGGTTGCCACTTGGAATTCCACTCAGTATTGCAATGCCAGCCTACAATCACGAGGGGATATCATTTGAAACCTGCATACATACCAATCTTCTTTTACTGATTTGTTTATAAGGATCAGCGGATTTTTCAAAAATCTCCATCACAGCACTTAATGCCTGTTTCACAGGCTGAATGATTTACAAGTCAACCACTTAATGCAGTTCTACAACTCAAACAAGTTTAAATTGAATGATTTATCGTTGCGACTTGCAATTCCACTCAGGGATTGCAATGCCAGCCTGCAATCACGAAGGGATATCATTTGAAAACTGCATACATACCAATCTTCTTTTACTAATGTTTTATAAGGCTCGGCCGATTTTTCAAAACTCTCCATAAAAGCACTTAAAATGCTGTTCACAGCCTGACGTATTATGCACTTAGTGCCCTTCCAAACATAAAGAGCCACACTTCGTCCCAAGTATTCCCCGGCCAAATCAATTTTGAAATTTGCATCACAGAATACAGGGCCTTTGTTTGCTGGGGATAAGATATCACCTCTTATCACAGAATACAGGGCCTGAGTGTCTGCCACGTAGGAGCCTCAGTTGGGATCACATTATTAATTTCCATATCAAGCAACAGCAGAGGCTACTTCTGATCGCATGTATGGTGTATAGTATATACTACCGAGGTGACAGCTGCGTACCCATTAGATTACTATAAATACAAAGGCAGGGATTGCCATTTTATTGCGCTGGGACAACAACCCATTTCAATTCTTTCTTTCTTGCATCATGGCCACTACAACACCAGCTGTTTTCTTCTTTTATTGCATTCTGAGTGTGAATCTGCTCATCATCATATTCCCAAGTCTAGGGTTAGGTTGCAAAAGCTGTGTCCATCCATCTCAACTGGCCTATTACGCTTATTCAGGGGCTGCCAATGGTATTGCATAATCTCTAAGACTATATTGGAATACTATTTTACAGTGGCAATAAATTCATCGTATCCAGTGCGTAATTACTTTGTTTGATATTCTTAATGCAGTTGGTGCGTGTGGATACGGATCATTTGCATCAAGTCTCTATGGCGGGAATGTCGGAGCTATCAGTCCTGATCTCTACAGGAATGGCGTTGCTTGTGGCGCATGCTATCAGGCAAGCCCTACAAATATGGCATAGTCCTTATTGGCCTTCAAGATTTTAGTCATTTTGTGTTGCCTTTAGACATTTCTAACGTAGGGATATTCCAGATTTTACAGTTAATACCATGTTTCAATTATTCCAGATTTCATCCTGAAGAAAAGGGATATGATATTTATATGACGATTTATTGAATTTACAGATAAGATGCACAGACACCAAATTGTGCAACAAGACGGGAACGACGATAGTGGTTACGGACTTCACAGAGAGCAGCCAAACAGATTTTGTTGTACCCCGCAGCACATTCTCAAACCTAGCAGTAGGAGATAAGGGCTCCGAGCTTATTAAGTCCGGGATTATAGATATCCAATATAAAAGGTAGACAGAGCATTACCCTAATCTGTTTCTTACACATCTAGCCCAGATAGGGGGTTAATATATAACTAATATCTCTAAACATAGATATCTGAACCTGATTGACAGGGTCCCTTGCCAGTACAAGGACCAGAATATGTTGGTGAAGGTGGACAGACACAGCCAGTATCCTCACCATCTTGCTGTCCAATTTTTATACCAAGGAGGCCAGACAGACATAGTGAGGGCGTATGTTCAGCAGGTAATTAGTCCATGAGACTGCACGTAGAAAATTAATTAATGCGTGCCTATGATATGTTTGTAATCAGTCCATGGGACTGTAGGTAAAAAATTAATTAATGCGTGCCTATATGAATTTATAATGTTTGTAGGTGGGTTCTTCTGAGAAGCATTACTTGAATCGAAACTATGGCGCAGTTTGGGACATAGATAATCTACCAGAGGGTGATCTCCAGTTTGGATTTGTGGTATTCAGCGGGAACAATACGAAAAGGGTGCGGGTGACAAAGTCTGTGCTTCCCTCCGACTGGGAGACAGGGGCTGTTTATGATTCTGGACTTCAGATCAGTGACGTTAATGAGGAGAAGTGTAGTCCGTGTGATGACAATGGTGGATGGGCCAACTCACCATGAACAAATATATATATATATAAATTGTCACCAGCAATCATGTATAGTTGAATCCATGGATTCGAGAAATAAATGGGGAAATCCCAGTTGCCGTGTTATTATATCAACGTCGTAGAGAAGTCCGAGATCATCGCTGCTGTGTAATAATAAGTGGTATAAATAAAGTTTAGTAGGTTATCTTATTTTGTTTGAAAAATGAATAGTAATGATTTGATTGAATTAAAAATTTCAAACTCAATTTCTGTATTGACTAAACAAACGAATTCAACTTCAAACAAGAAATATAATTACTACTACCACCATCTCCTTAACTTTGAACTGGAAAAATTCAATTGGTTTGGAACCGCTAGGAGAGATGTTAACGCACTGATATTCCTAAGCATGCATAGATAGACTGGTCTCCCAAGCCCTCACTGCTCCTTGTCATGGTTATGGGATCGACCTTTAGATATGGTCCTTCTGTTTTCCAATTCCCAATTCCAAGGTTTGAGGGTAAAACTGAATAAGTACACAATTACTGTTCTTCTTCTTCGTGTAACAAGTTCATATCCATGAATGTTCTGTTTTTTAATTCCAAGGTTCGAGGGTAAAACTGAATAACTACACAATTACTGTTGTTCTAATTCGTGTAACAAGTTCATATCCATGAATGTTGAAAGCTCTCATATGTAGGCCATGATACCTATAAGGTGCTTTGAGGCTTTGTTCATGATCCTTGAGCTTGAAAAGTTTAGTTTAGGGTTTAAGGTCCTTATTTTCCTTCCCTAGCCATGGAATATGAGGAGTTTTTATTGTGCAAAAATACTAATGTCACCCACATTACCAATAGGAGGCCAAAGATACCCTACAAAGGTATTTTGTGGTTATTTTGAGGATTACTTCACAAAGATTCATTCGAAGAAGATTCAAATAGGGCTTAAGAAACTTATGTTCCTTCCTTCACAATGGTGAAGACCCTTAGTTCCATACGTAGTGCGAAAAACTGGCTCCTAATGGAACTAATATCCAACCTGGAGGCCTTGAGACCAAGTTGTAGTGTGAAAAACATCCCAATGGCATCCATATCCCACACAAAGGTGATAGATCCCTTAGAGAGGATTTGTGTGGTGGTTTGAGCCCTTACCTATGGCCATTGAGCTTGAGAAGCTTCAATTAGGGCCAAAGGTCATTTTATTCTGCCCTCAACCATAATACATGCCATGAGATCCATTGTTATTATGCAAAATATACTAATGGAACCCATATTCCCATTTTAAGGTCAAACGTCCCCTACAGAGGTCTTGTGTGGTTGTTTGAGGATTAGTTGATAAAGATTGATCCTGAGAAGATTCAAAGAGGGTCTATGATCTAGATGGATATCAGTGGCCACCCGCCTATTCCACTGGCTGAAAAACATGTGTTTCCAATTTTTGTACAGTTTTTCGGGTCCTAAACTTCCGAGGTTATTTTGAGGCCTTAAACGACGTTTTTTGGGCCGAATGAAATATGTACTCATCGACTAGACCTTTCTAACGAGGTATAGAATTCTCGAAATAGAGATCGTATGCAAACGTTATGCCCTCGGGAAGTTGACTTATCAACTACTCCCATCGGGACCCACAAACCTTTTGGCGTTTCATCTTCTGGGGTTAGGGTTTTGGATTTTCTTTATGTTAAAAAGGCCTTTGGAGCTTCACTGTAAACATCATCATCTTCTTGTGAATGAGTGTAGTCATCGTATGTCTTCTCAGAGATAAGATGCCACCATTCTAGCAAGTCATTCACTTTGTAATTTTACAGTTTATGCACATTCTCTCATTAATAAAAATTGTGTATTACTGTTTTTCTGTGTTTATTGCAATATCTTTGTATATTTCATTGTTATCTCTCTACCTTCATTTCTTTCATAAAATAATCTGGATCAGTGGTATCAAAGCAGGCTACTCCTTTTCATTTCTTGTGCATGTCCTCGACGAGGTCATGGTATAGAGAGATGGGTCTTGAGCTAGTTTCCCTTGAGGAAAAACGCTCTCGCCAGCCCAGGCGACCTCCCATGGCGAAAGAGAAGAGAAACGAAGGAAAAGAAGATCCCATCAAGTTGTTTCTCATGGAAGCCCTCGCACAACAGAGGAACGAGATGTTGGAGAATTTTTCCCAAATGCTTCAATGATTTCTGACAATAATAGACGTGTCTTCATCAAATAGTTGCTTTGGAGACGCTACTCCATTCAAGGTACAACTTAATTTTGATATTCCTGTATTTGAAGGTCAGATTCGATGCAAATGCTTTGGAAAAATGGTTAAATCTGCTAGAAGGTTATTTCTTTGTTTACAATTTTTTTGACAGAGAAAAGATCACCTTTGTGATCCTTAAGGCTCTCCCCCATGTCAAACACTCGTGGGAAACTTACTCAGAGAAAATTTCCATAGAGGAGTATGAAATATTTGGGGTCGAGCCCACTTGGGAATTTTTTATGGATGCGGTCAAGGAACAATTTTACCTTGTGGGAAACTATGACGACCAGTACATGAGATGGACCACGCTGCATCAAAAGCAGGACCAAACAGTTCTAGAGTTCACAAATACCTTCCATACCTTGCACACCAAGTTGGGTATCAAAGACTCTAAGTGACATCTGGTTCTGAAATACTGTGGGGCTCTACACAGGTACATGCAAACCAAAATGGAGTTTCTGGACATCTCATCACTGGGAGCCGCTTATAGATATGCTTTCAAAATCGAGCATAAATTTAAGCAGTAGAACAAGCGGGAATTTGCGTCTGCAAACCCGCAACAACCAAATTATGGTAAAGGCGACCCTAACTCACAGAATAGCCAACCTTAAGAAAACCAGTCCAAGCCGCAGGAAAATAAGAGAAATGGGAAGACGAAGAAGGACACTGGGAAGTGGTGCAACTTCCACAAAATCCGTTGACAAAAAATTGATGAATGTCGCTTGAAACAGTCATTGGTAGCCGAGCTCAAAGAAAGAGAGTCGAGCCCTTACTCAGATTCTAATTCAAACAATAATAAGAGGAGACAAATCATCGATGCATAAACCACTCCTACTGTCGTTGTTATCACATAAACTTGTTAGATTCTTGTGAATTTGGGGTTTTTGCCTAAGTATGTAGTTTTTCCTGTCTCTCCCCCTTTTGCAGACCCAATCGTAAGATTTTTTCTTTCGGTTTATAGTTTTCTTCTTTTGCCTACCTAAGAGGTGTCGGCCCTAAGACTTTATGTTTTCTATGAGGTCGATCACTTCTCTCTTTTTGTCTCTATCACTGATCCTTTTTCCTTCCTGAGCCCTCTGTCATTCATCCAAGTATTCATTTACAAAGTCCACAACCATAAGCACAAGCGCAACACTTAAAATGGTATGTTATGGGCCTGAATCAAGTGAGTGAGCAAGTTTGGTTTGGCAAGGAAATTCAAAGTTCAGAGATTAGCGACAAATAATAATCGCGAGAATCGGGAGTTCGAAACATTGTTGAAGTAATTGTGAGAGATCCGAACCCCTGAGATCCAAAATCAACAACAGTCATCTGATCCAACAGGACGTGTGGCACCAAATCCGAACGTGGAGGAAGTCAGTTCAAGAAAACTAAAGTGAGAAAGGTCCCAATAGCCCGAGTCCCGAAATCTCGATGGCCTGAGGTGCCGAAATGTCGATATCCATCTGGGTCGTTCGATGCAAAGGGATGTGTGTCACCCGATCCGAGCGATCATGATTTCACGACTCATAGGTTTGAGCATGGAGCAACGTGAGTTCGTGAAACGCGATATCGCGACGCACCTGAGAGTTGGGCCCATGATCACAACCCGCGGTCATATGGAAGAAGGGCCATAAAGAAAGGGAAAGAGCCTGTTGATTAATGGGCGACTGAAATTGTTTAAGGAAATGATCGTGGCCGTCAAATTCAAAGTTAATTTGACCGTCGATCTAGATGGGTCGTTTAGCAGGATCGAGCGTCGAAATATTTGAAATCAAGGGGAGTGAAGACTCCCAAAATTTCATAGGGGATATGCGTAAGGTCATGGCCTGCGGTCGTATGGAGCGATGGAGAGGAGCTACGCAAAAGGAAGAAAGTGCTCATCTTGGTCTCATCAGAAGATCTGACTGGTTTCGAGGCATTGGGATTGACTCAGAAGAATCATAAGATTCTCATGGAGCATTCATGGGTGTCAGGTTCCATCCCTATCCCAATGAAAGTAGTTAATGGAAATGGGGGGGGGGGTTGTTGAAACCTCGTCTCACCCCATAAATGGAAAGCATGGAAGAACTGGCCGTGGTGGAAAAATATCAGCCAAAAGTTCCACTATCAATGGATTCTCCTGCAAAGCCCATATTGATCTGAGATCACGTCTGACAGAAGAATGCAAGTGCAGACTGACATAAGAAGATGTAGACGCGAAGATTTGATTTAATGGCCAGGTCACATTCCTGGTGGTGGCAACTATTCTGAGTATAAATACCCAGTTTTGATATTTTGTTAAGGTCGATGATTGAGCTAAGCTCTCAAATTGTAAATTTTTAATGAAGCCTCTGGTTCTCTGGTTATGTGTTTCCATTTGAGACTTATTTTTAATGAAAGTCATCTTTCTTATCATCTCTTTGGCTTCTGATATTGAAGACTCAAGCATGGGTGATCCAGCCGAGTTGTTGTGACTGTATTGTAGTGTAAGTTTGATTGCAATATTGTTATGATGTTTTTGCTTTCCTGAAGTTTTGGGTTCAAGAGGATCTTGTATTCGAAGATTTTCCTCCTTAGGCTGTTGGAAGACCCGATTTCCATAGTAGACCTCTACATTTCCTAACCAGTTCTTCCCCCTACTCACCCTTTACTACAACTTACTGACTGAAGTTAAATCAAGACCTCACTTGCTCATGCATTGCCTGGTTTGGATTTCTGATTTTAAACGATATTTTCTTGAGTCTGCACCCATTTGACCCCCTTTAATTTATTCATTATGACATACAAACTGATGGGTACTGGGATTACCTCTGCTGCAATCCAGAGGTGACTTCTAGTGCTAACATTTCTGGCACTGTTGTCGGGGATGAATTGAATATTTTCCCTGGGATTGAACGACAAAGCTTACTGGTTCAAAAGGTGCATCAGAACTCAGAACATTGAAGATTGCAACTATGCACCTGATGACTCCACTGGTACAAATCCGCAGTTTCAGCTGTGGCTTCTAGAGGCAGACACATGAGGTCTACTCCACAACTTCCTTTAGCAACACCTGAAGCCGACCCAGAGAAAATTATCAGAAAATGATCGAACCATCAAGAAGGCATTTCTGCTGCTGAACCAGGTATTTCTGATGATTTTCATTATCCTCCTATAGAAACACCAGTAGTTGTCTCTCATTTTCCTACTACACCATCTGTTGGATCTTCTAGAAGTTTAAATTTTGGGAGTTTTCTTGTTTATTTACCCTCTCCAAGTTTCTCTAGTCCTCCTCCTATTACAGTTGTTTCTTTTACAGGGAGGGAAACCTCTTTTCCCTCGAGACCTGAGGCCTTTTCTCCAGATCCTCAGTTGTTTCCCTTTGTTCCTAGAATCACACCTCTAATCTCCCCTGCCCGAACTCCATCTCCACCTGCTTCTCCTACTGTTCACACTCCAATGGTAGGAGAAAATCTCCCCAGAACCAGAATGGAAGCTATAATAGCTGCTAGGTATGCCCCTCTTGTTTTGCCTCATCCTTTGAAATCCCTCCCAACAGATGGCTACCTTAAGCAGTTTCCTAAGTTCACGGGTGAGGGAGACATAACTGCAGAAGCACATCTTGAAGCCTTTTATAGTTTTACAGATAATCATGCCATAGAGAATGAACATGTATGGATGAGGATATTTGTTCATAGCCTCGATGATGAAGCTAGGAAGTGGTTCAGGGCCTTGCCCCCTGGATCTATTGGCAGAATTGAAGCCCTAGATGAAGTATTCTTAAAGGATTGGAGAGACAAGAAGGATCTCCTATACTATATTATAGAGTTTCGGGCTCTGAAGAAAGAGGAAGGGGAATCTGTGTCTGATTTCTCCAAGAGGTTTAATAAAATGTATAATAAAATTCCCACTGAAGTCAAGCCTACAGAAACCTCTGCAAAGATTACTTATGCTAGTGATTTTGATCATGACTTTTGTCTCCTGCTAAGAGAAAGAAGAGCTACTTCATTGGCTCATATGCAATATGCAACCCTTGAAGTAGAGTCTAATATATTTGCAGTTAATAAACTTAGGGTCAAGGATGAGAAAGACAAAAGAAGAGGGAGGTATGAAGTCTCAACCTCTATTTCCTCTACTATCCATCCTCAAGTTGATAAAATTACTAAATTAGTAAAATCTATGTTTTCTGAGATGGAGAAGTTGAAGCTTGAAGGAAGACATAACTATAGAAATCCACAAAATGTTGATAACATAGGTAAATTCAGGAGACTTAACAATGCTCCTCAAATTCTTCCAAGAGAGTAGACAATCATAGATAGAAATGATCAGAACATCCATACCCATCTCCAGAATAATCTTGTTACATGTGATGAAGGTGAGGATGAGGGATTTGATCCTGAAATCCACTGTTTGGAGGCACCTCCTCCTTTCCTTATTTGAGTCAATCTGCATATGAGGAATCTCTCATGGACAACCAACTTAATGAGTTGAGTAAAGGATACAAGGCCAACAACAACCCAAACAAATATAATCTGAGGCCCAAGAAGAAAGAAGGAAATCTCGATGTTCCTGACTAGCCTACCAAAGCAGAGAAGCCTGCTAAAGATATAGTAGACAACAAAAAAGGTAAGAAGGCGCAAGCACCCTCTCTAGTAATTAAAGTTCTTGTTCCAGAAGTGAAGGAGATTCTGAAGCCCTCTCCCTTTTTCAATTTTGATCATGAAATCCAAAAACTTAGAATCCCTGTACCACTTTTGGAACTGGTCAAGCATGAAGATTTCAAAAGGAGTCTCTCTAAACTATTGCAGTCTGAACCTACGTCTCATCCCATAGACTCAGTCAATTTGCAAGATGAAAAGCCAGCTGTCATATTAGGACCTTTGGTAGAAGATAGAGATGATTCCTCCCCTCCCTTATACACTTCATTGAACATCCATGATAAGGTGTTGCATAACTGCTTAATGGATTCAGGAGGATCCCATAATCTTATGCCTAAGATTGTCATGGAAGAACTCAGGTTGGAAGTCACAAAAACCTACCACGACCTGTATTATTTCGATTCCCTGAAGGTGAAGTGCCTCAGGGTTATCAAAGACCTGGTCGTGTCCCTATTCGAGCTGTGATGAAGAGCGTAGTCATGGATATCATAGTGGTTGATGTTCCCCCTAAGTTCGAAATGCTCCTATATAGATATTGGATAAAGAGACTAGGGGGAACCTTGCAAATGGACCTTTCATACACCACCATTCCTGTGTTCGGGGGTGAACAAAGGATACTTTACAGGGAAGCGCAACTCATATACATCATCAATGATGAAGAAAACCCCATGAACCATCCTATCTTTTCTCTTGACATAGATTTGGGATCTACCTTACTGCAACTCACCGATGCTCCTGAACCTCCTCTGGAAATAAAAAAGAAGCCTATTAATTTTTGTGAAAATTCCCCTCCTATCACCTCTGTGTAGAAAATGTTCTTCGATGGGGCATCTTCTAGAGAAGGTGTCAGTGTTGGAGTAGTCTTTGTTTCACCTGTTCAAGAAATTGTATCTCTGTCCTACACGTTAGAATTTGAAATTACCAATAATGTGGAAGAATATGAAGGTCTTGTTTTGGGTTTAAGGGTTGAAAAGGACATGGGAGTTGAAGAGATATCAATATTTGGGAATGCTAAGTTAATTGTCCATCAATTCAGAAATCTCTACCAAGCTAAGTACCCTAGGCTAATAAGTTATAGAAATGAAGTGTGGGACTTTGTTGACAATTTTTTCCTAGCTTTAAACATTTCATTTATTCCAAGAGAAGAAAACAACATGGTTGATTCTCTGGCTATTTCAGCAAGCAATTTCAAAGTCCCTTTGCCACCAAAGCTCAGGTATGACGTTGAAGTAAATTACAGACCCTCTATACCTGATAATGTCAAGCATTGGAAATTATTTGAGGATGATCTTGAGATCAAAAGGTTCCTTGAGACTGTTGATGAGTTTTATGCACTACATATTGATCAGGATCATGATTTTGAAAGTAATCCTCATGCTGATGTTTTCCTGAACAAAATCGCTAATCACCATATTTTTCAGTTGCCTAGCAATCACATTTCGAAGGGACTAGTTCCTCTGGAAATACTATTTGACAAAACCGATGTGGCAGTGAAAGTTAAAGGATCGGCTAATGATGTTGATGTAACCGAATGCAAAATTGGTACATAGAAAGATCCCAAATTTGTCAAGATGTCAAGCAACCTGTCAAAGAAACAAAGGACCAAGTATGTTGAGTTGTTAAGAGAGTTTGTTGATGTGTTTTCCTGGACCTATGAAGACCTCAGAACATATGACACGAGCGTCATTGAGCATAAGATCCCATTGAAGGAGGAGGCCAAACCATTTAGGCAGAAATTAAGATAGATAAATCCTATGTTGCTTCCTATTATGGAGAAAGAGGTAAATAAGTTGTTGGATGGCCAAATCATTGTCCCTTTGATATATTCAGAGTGGGTGGCCAAATTGGTCCCGGTGAGAAACAAGAGTGGAGAAATCAGACTTTGTGTCGATTTCATAAACCTAAACAAAATCTTAAAGAAGGATAATTACCCTTTGCCTAAGATGGAACACATATTGCAGAGGGTAACAGGTGCATCCAGGATTTCCATGATTGATGGCTTTTCTGGATATAATTAGATCTCTGTCCCACCTAAAGATAGAGAAAAGACAACCTTCACCACTCCATGGGGCACATTCATGTATGCCAAAATTCCCTTTGGATTGATGAATGCAGGAGCAACCTTCCAACGAGCCATGGACATCGCCTTCATTGGAGAAAGAGACAAATTTGTGAGTATCTATCTGGATGACATAACAATCTTCTCCAAATCCGATAAAGAACATTGTCAACATCTGAGAAAATTCTTCTCGAAATGCAGAAGGTTTGGTCTCTCCCTGAATCCCAAGAAGTCTTTATTTGCCATGCAAAAAGGAAAACTGTTGGGAAACATAGTATCATATGAGGGGGTCAAAATTGATTCAAGAAGGGTAGAAGCTATTCAAACCTTGTCGCTTCCCAGTTCTAAGAAGGAATTCCAGTCCTTCCTGGGAAAAAATAATTTTCTGAGAAGGTTTGTTTCAAATTTTGTTGAGTTAGTAAAGCATATCATATCCATGCTCAGGAAAGGGAACAAATAAAAATGGACTTCGAAGTCCAGAGAATCCTTCAACCAAATCAATAAGGAATTGATTGAAGCATCTGTGCTAATCAGTCCTAATTATTCCAAGGATTTTCTGATTTTTTCCTTTGCTTCATTTGACACAGTGGCAGTTGTTTTATTGCAAAAGAATGTCGAGGGGCTGGAGCAACCTATTTCCTTTTTCAACAAGGCATTAAGAGATCCAGAGATCAAATATGACATCATGGAGAAGCAGGCCTATGCTTTGGTGAAAGATCTCAAATATTTCAGGATCAATGTCTTGCATTCAAAGGTCATTGCATATGTTCCTTTAGCTTCTGTGAAGGACATTTTCATTCATCTTGACAAAGACGGAAAAAAGAGAAAGTCGATTGCCAAAATCCTTGAATTTGATCTGGAAATAAAGCCCACCAAACTAGTTAAGGGCCAAGGTTTAGCCAAGATATTGGATGAGTCTATTGTAAAGCTTTAGGGGTTAAATTCATCAACACTTTCTTAGAAAATCAATAAGATGAGTTGTCTGGTAAAATTTCTTAGGACAACCCTCCGTTGGCAGAATGCACCTGGTACGAAGACATTATATATTTCCTACAAGAGTTAAAGCCCCTTGATGGTATGGGAAAAAGAAAGGCAATAGCTTTAAAGCTGGAAGCAATCAGATATTGCCTTATTGACCAGGCCTTGTATTGGAAAGACCCTCTAGGTGTTCTTCTAAGATGTTTAGACCCACAGGAGGCCCAAAAGATTATGTTTGATTTTCATGACAACATGTGTGGGGGACATCATTTATGGATAACCATGGCCTACAGGATTCTCGGGGTTGGGTACTTCTGGCCTACTCTATTCACTGATGTATGTGCAAAAATCAGGGCTTGTATCAAATGTCAAAAATTCGTTGGGAAGCAACAACTCAAGTCTCTGCCATTGAATCATGTGGTAGCGTCATGACCCTTTCAGCAGTGGGGCCTAGGCTTTATTGGGGAGATTCATCCTCCTTCAAGTGGTCAACATAGGTGGATCTTAACTACAACAAATTATTTCACCAAATGGATAGAATCTATCCCCATAAGGAGTGACTCTCACAAGGTGATCATTGGTTTTCTTTAAGATATTATGGCAAGGTTTGGATGTTTGAACATAATCGTCACTGATAACGTTGCATCCTTCAAGGTTGAACCATTGATCAAGTTTTGTGAGCAGTTCGGAATTGCATTGATTCACTCTACCCCCTACTATCCCCAAGGAAATGGGTTAGTAGAGTCCTCTAACAAAAGTATGATAAAGATCATCAAAAGACTGCTAGAGGACAACAAGAAAGCATGGGATTCAAAGCTCAAATTTTCTCTGTGGGCTTATAGAATGAAAACAAAGAGGTCCCTGGGAATCTCTCATTTCCAACTTGTATATGGGATTGAAGAAGTTTTTCCGTCACAGCTTTCCCTGCCTGTGGCGAAATTCTCCCAAGACTGCCACGGAGAAACTAACAATATGATCAGAAGAATTTATCAGCTGGTAGAAGTCCAACAGACTAGAGATCAGTGTTGGGTATGTGTTATATTCTTTGCATGTGTGTGTGTGGGCATGTCAGATATGACAACTGCGTCTAACGATCCCTCTAGTAGTGCTCTATGTGTCGTGTGCGCTAGGCGCTTTCCTAGGGGGGTCCCAGGGGGGGCCAGGTATGCCCCCCCTGGTTACATGCAATGTTTGGCAACAAGCAGTAGCTTGGGGCAGTGCCTCGAAATTTGTTTTGGGCAGTTTTTGCTATTTTTAGCAGATTTTTCTATTTTTAGCGGTTTTGTAAATTAGTCCCCGATTAAGGGATTAGGGTTTTGGTATCTACGGAATACCTAAAAACATTGTATATATATTATATGGTGGATGGTGAAATTCTATATAATGAATATAAGAAAGGTTTTCCTGGTTGAGGGTTTCCATTATAAAATATTTGTGTACTTTGTGTATGAGCCATTGATTAAATTTTGTTTTTCTTAAGAATATATATGCATTGCTTTACTTTACAGGTTTAAAAATTACAAGCAGGTGATGGACAGAGTGCATGACCGTCAACAAAAAATCAAGCAGGACTTTGACAGGAGAAGAAGTAAGGATGATTTCCAGCTGGGGAATCTAGTACTCAAGTGGGATGCACCCAGACAGGACAAGGGAAAGCATGGTAATTTTGAAGCCCTTTGGATTGGATCCTTCAAAATTTTTGAGACACTTTTGAATAATACTTACAGGTTGTAGAATTTGGAGGGTGACAAATGTTTTAGTGGCCCTGTAAATGGGCACTTCCTGAAAAAGTTTTTTGTTTAAATCCGCAGTTGGTATCCCACCATTGTAAATACCGTTCCTATTTTATGTTTATTTTGTTTTTAACAGGAGAATCCATAGCCCAAAGAAAAGGCACTAGAACTGCGTGTTCTTGGTAGCTCGTAGGGAGCATGCCATCCCCTGTGGAGCCAAATGTTATCACATAAAGTTGTCAGAGTCTTGTGAATTTGGGGTTTTTTCCTAAGTCTGTAGTTTTTCTTGTCTCTCCCCCTTTTGCAGATCCAATCATAAGTTTTTTTTATTTTGGCTTATAGTTTTCTTCTTTTTCCTGCGTGAGAGGTGTCGGCCCTAAGCCTTTTTGTTTTCTTCGAGGTCTATCACTTCTCTCTTTTTGTCTCTATCACTGATCCTTTTTCCTTCCTGAGCCCTTTGTCATTCATCCAAGTATTCATTTACAGATGTTGCATCCATAAGAACAAGCACAACACTTAAAATGGTCTGTTATGGGCCTGAATCGAGTGAGCGAGCAAGTTCGATTTGGCAGGGAAATTCAAAGTTTAGATATTAACAACAAATAATAATCGTGGGAATCGGGAGTTCAAAACATTGTTGAAGTAATTGTGAGAGATATGAATCCCCGAGATCCGAAATCAGAAAGAGTCATCCGATCCAGAAGGACGTGTGGCACCAGATCCAAACGCGGAGGAAGTCAGTTCAAAAAAACTGAAGTGAGAAAGGTCACGATAGCCCGAGTCCCAGAATCTCGATGGCTCGAGGTCTAGAAATGTCGATATCCATTTGGGTTGTCCAATGCAAAGGGACGTGTGTCACCCGATCCGAGCGATCATGATTTCATGACCCAGAGGTTTGAGCATGGAGCACAACGTGAGTTTGAGAAACACGAAATTGCGGCATGCCTGATAGTTGGGCCCACGATCATAGCTTGCATTCATATGGAAGTAGGGCCATAAATAAAGGGAAAGCACCCGTCGAGCAACGGGCGACTGAATTTTTTTAAGGAAATTATCATGGTCGTCAAATTCAAAGTAAATCTGATCGTCCATCTAGATGGGTCATTTAGCAGAATCAAGCATCAAAATATTTGAAATCAAGGGGAGTGAATACTCCCAAAATGAGAGATACTGAAATTTCATAGGGGATATGTGTAAGGTCACGGATCACGATTGCGTGGAGCGATGGAGAGGAGTTGCGCCAAAGGCCAAAAGTGCTTGTCTTGGTCTCATCAGAAAATCTCCATGGTTTCGAGGTGTTGGGCTTGACTAAGAAGACTCATAAGCTTATCCTAGAGAATTCATGGGTGTCGGGCTCCATCCCGATCCCAATGAAAGTAGTTAATGGAAATGGTGGGAGCTTGTTGAAACCTCGTTTCACCCCATAAATGGAAAGCATGGAAGAACTGGCCATGGAGGAAGAATGTCAGCCTAAAGTTCCCCTGTCAACGGATTCTCCTGTAAAGCCCATATTGATCTGAGATCGCATCTGAAAGAAGAATGCAAGTGCATACTAACAAAAGAAGATGCAGACGCGAAGCTTTGATTGTAGTGGCCAGGTCACATTCCTGGTGGTGGCAACTGTTCTGAGCATAAATACTCAATTTTGATATTTTGTTAAGGTCTATGGTTGAGCTAAGCTCCCAAATAATGAAGCCTCTAGTTCTCTGGTTATGTGTTTCCATTTGAGACTTATTGTTAATGAAAGTCATCTTTATTATCATCTCTTTGGCTTACGATATTGAAGACTTGGGCATGGCTGATCTAGTCAAGTTGTTGTGATTGTATTGTAATGTATGTTTGATTGCAATATTGTTATGATGTTTTCGGTTTCCTGAAGTTTTGGGTTCAAGAGGATATTGTATTCAAAGATTTTCCTCCTTAGGCTGCTGGAAGACCCGATGTCCATAGCAAACCTCTACATTTCCTCACCAGTTCTTCCCCCTACTCACCCTTTACTACAACTTACTGACTGAAGTTAAATCAAGACCTCAATTGCTCATGCATTGCCTGGTCCGGATTTCTAAGTTAAAGCGATATTTTCTTGAGTATGCGCCCATTTGACCCCCTTTAAATTATTCATTGTGACATACAAACTGATGGGTACTGGGCTTACCTTTGTTGCAATCCAGAGGTGACTTCTAGTGCTAACATTCGTGACTGCAACAATCCAATCAAAAGAACTAGAGGATCATGAGGAGGGGGAGTGCCTCTTCCATTCACAAATATGGGTGAAGGGGACCCATTTGATTTCATTGTTGATAGCGGAAGGTAGAAGAACCTCATCTGAGCATAGGTCCTCAAGAAATTAGATTTGTCGACAACACCACACCCTCAACCATACAACATAGGGTGGCTTCTCTAGGGACACGATCTTCCTTTCAGCTAGTAGTGACGCCTGTCCTATGGCATCAAGCCCTTCAAGGATGAGGTATTGTGTGATGTTTCCCCGCTAGAAGTCTGTGATGTTCTATTAGGCCAGCCATATATTTCGAAGTGTCATGTTGTTTATGAGTGTCGACCATGTAGCGTCATTGTTACTCTGGGGGGTCAACTCTACAGAATACCAAAGGTAGTTCCAACAAAATAGTGCCTCAAAGTAATATGCCATACTGCAAAGTTTGGCCTCTTCACGATCTAGTCAGAAGATGAACATAAGGACACTGCAACCTTGCCCCAAGACCTTTCTATCCAATAGAAGAAGATTGTAGAATGGCACAAAAATATATTTGTTTCACTTACGGGGGTACTTCCACACTGTCTAATCAAGAAAACTTATATCAGATCCCTTCATACTCCTCATTCTACATCTTCACCAACATAGTCCTCCTACACTCGAGCAAATCATGCAGCTTGATCAGCTGAGTGGATCCAACCCCTCCAACAACAGGTTCATAACATCCTTCAACAAGATAACCAAGACAACTTCTGCAACAAGGAAAGTGTCTCACCAAGGTGCAGATTCAGCAAAAGCTTCCCCATCTCCCACGAGAACTTAATGTAATGGGGACCATTTCTTCCTAAAGGGGAAGGATTGATCTAGATGGATATCAATGGCCACCCACCTATTCCATTGGCTCAAAATATGGGTTTCCACCTTGGCAAATTTTCTATGATTGTTTGGGTTCTGAACTTTCGAGGCCATTTTCAAGCCCTAAACAACACTTTTTGGGTCGAACAGAATATGTACTCCTTGGCTAGACCTTTCTGACGAGGTATAGAACACCGAAAATGTAGATCGTATGAAAAATTTATGCCCTCGAGAAGTTGATGTATCAACTACCCCCATCGTGGCCCAAAAACATTTTGGTGTTTCATCTTCTAGGGTTAGGGTTTTGGATTTTATTTACGTTAAAAAGGCCTTTGGAGCCTCATTGTAAAAATCATCATCTTCTTCCAAATAAGCGTACCTTTCACATCTCTTCTCAGAGATAAGTTGCCACCATTCTAGCAAGTCATTCACTCTGTAATTTTGCAGTTTATGTACATTCTCTCATTAATAAAGATTGTGCATTACTGTATTTATGTGTTTATTGCAATATCTTTATATATTTCATT